>PVJH01025965.1:0-30745 GCA_004026705.1 Nesogale talazaci | reverse complement strand
CTCTTCCAACTTTTATTTCTGTAGGGAAAATGAAGACATTTTCCCATGGATCCCTCAGGCATATGAGGGAGAGTCTCTGGGGAGTCTGGAGGTGGCAGGGCAGCTTAGGAAGCCTGGCTAAAAACCAACCATTTTTCCAAGGTCTTTCCCTTGACCTGGAATTATAATTTTGTAATTATAAATAATAATGGTAAAGTTTGAAAACGCTGTTTAGCTATCCATATTATAAAACCAAGTATTCAAGGTCGCTAACTGTTCTTAACTCCTACCCTCTTTTTATGAAAAAAAGTCAGTTTAGAAATTTTGAAATTGGGATATGACTTTGTTTTCAAAACTAGGCGAGATTTTTGAAGTTGCTTGATACTGCAGATAGCAGTATCTTATCTCTGAATCATCTCAATTTCTTAACCATAACCATAATTGATGATCTTTGCACATTATATATAATAAGAAACTATGTTGATTAGTGTCATATTAATATGTAAATTTGATGTTAATTTATTGCATCTAACATTTAGGAGCACACAAAATATACATCTCAAGAACTTAACCTAGGGCTGAGCCCCGGTGGCGTAGTGGTTGTGCGCAGGACTGTGGCCCACTGGGATGAGGTTCAAATCCAGCAGAAGCTCTACAGGAGCAAAGGCTTGGCCTCCTACTCTCACCACCAGAGGGCAGTGATGTCCCCCAAAAAAACAAACAAAAAAAACAAAAAAAGAACTTAACCTAAAGAAGGACAATATGAATTGATTGCTTACACAAATTAAACTTTAAGTATCTTCTTCAATTTGCACAAAGAGAAAAGACATTTTATCAAGTCGATCATAGTAATACTACCACCTTCATGAATGATACCAACCACCTTCCCTCATCCCCCAAACCACTCAATTTTCCACTAGTCTCTGAGCAGATTATTCTGTAACAAACAAAGGGATCAATCTGAAAATCACAATTTAAAATTGATTCATACTATTCATGTGTATTTAGCATCTAGCAAGTTTCATCTTCAGAGGAAAAGATATTTTCTTTAGAAGATAATCTGAGCTGAGCCCCGGTGGCGTAGTGGTTGTGCGCGGGACTGCGGCCCACTGGGATGGAGGTTCAATTCCGGCTCCCAGGAGCAAAGGCTGAGCCTCCTACTCCCACCACCTGAGGGCAGTGATGCCTAAAAAATAAAAAAAATAAAATAAAATAAATAAATAAATAAATAAATAAATAAATAAAAAATAAATAGAAGATAATCTGAGATGTTACTTGAACATGTGTCCCAGTGGCCATCATGGGTAACTGTGACACTGCGTGACACAAAATTGTGAGAATATAATTACTGTGTGACCAAGCTTGCAGATGAAGTAAAGCCTAAGAATGTTAAAGGATCAAGCCAGAATAATTTGCCTTATTTTGTATTTCAACTTATAAAGCATTCCTTTTGCGTTATCATTGAGTCTGAACACTGACAATTGATTCTTTGCTCTAATTTTTTTGGGGGGCCTCACTGCCCCCTGGTGGTGGGAGTAGGAGACCCAGCCTTGCTCCTGGATTTGAATGTCCGACCAAGTGGTCCACAGTCCCACGCACAACCACTATGCCACCCGGGCTCAGCCCGATTTTTTGCTCTAATTATTATGCTCCTAAACTCAGATTTTCTCTGAGTATTGTTGACAATGCAAAGTCATAATGCTTCTTTTTTTTTTGGGGGGGGGGGGGAAGGGAGCATCACTGCCTCTGGTGGTCATGGGCGCTATCCAGTGCTGCTCCTTAGAGCCGCCGCTGGATTTGAACCACCAAGCCTGCGGACCGCAGTCCTGCACTCAACCACTTACGCCACCGGAGCTCAGCCCAATATTTCTTTTTAAAATAGATATGTTGTTTTGTTTGTTTACATATTGAATAGAGCTTACGTTGGAATTGTAATCACATATTTTAAAAGTAGTTCACTCTAATAATTAATATTTTATATTGATATAAAAGCTCCACTAAATGTGATAGATTATTGACTGCATATTTTGGGGGGAAAATTGATTCTAGTCAATGGGTTTTCTTTAATCTGATTACAATCTCACTTCAGCCTACTCATTTTCTGTTGATCATCATAGAACCGGCAAATGGATAATTGTTCCAGGGGAGATTTGGCCTGGATGTTTTTGTGTTTTGTTTTAACGTTAAAGGACCTATCAGAAATATCATAGAAAGGGATGAAAATTAAAGAACGAATTATTTATTGATCCATATATGTGTATTGTGTGTAAAGAGGCAATAGCTACTTTCTGTAAGACTATTTGAATATTTGAAACTAAAACAGCTATTTATAGATCAACTTTAACTTAAATCTTCTTCATAATGTTTTTAGTTAAGTTTTACCTATTAGCCCCATTTTTTCATTTGAGGAAACAATCTCAACCAGCCAGGTGAAACAGCACAGAGTGACAGACCCCATTTCTGTCTGCTACCACAGCAGACAGACTTTTTTTTTAAGCAATAGTGTGTTACCTCCTATATTTCAGCACATTCAATCCTCCAAGATACCATGTCAATTAGGAATTACTCTGCACATCTCTCAGAAGCAACATGAATATATTTCTTCTCATCCTTTAATATTTAGTTTAATCACAACCTTCCATAAAAGCCTCCCTCAATTACCTTAGCCTCTCAAATTAATTTGATCCCTCCTGGCTATCTCAAATATACCTCTATTGTTTTTCAACATGGAGTGGATATTAATTAACTTTTGTGTTGGTCTGTCTTCCACTGAAACCTGCAAACTCCTTGTGAACACTCCCACACAAACAGAATAATGTGTGAATGAAAACATTTATTTTGAAATAAAGTATTTACAAAGAAATCTGTAAAATTGAATTTTATATAATTTCTTTTCAGCTAGAGCCCACTATGGAAATGGCTTTTCTAATTATGCTTGAAAAGTACCATGAGGAATGACCCTTGGGGTGTCATCTACTCATAAATATATCCTCTAGTAATTTCTAAAGTACTCCCGCACTCTTTAGTAATAAGTTTAGTGATTATGATACCTTTCGGCAGTTCACTTTAGGGGCTGAATGTTTATGAAGTGAATTGAGAAAGAAATGAACCCAATTCAAATCTCAAATCTGTGAATTGTGCTGATAATTTTTTCAGATATTGCTTTTTTACTTCTTGCAGTGATGCCCACAAAATATATTTTTTTCTTTTTTTGGCGGGGGGCATCACTGCCCTCTGGTGGAAGTAGGAGGCCCAGCCTTGCTCCTGGAGAGCTGCTGCTAGATTTGGACCACCAGGCCAGTGGGCCGCAGTCCTGCACACAAACACTACGCCACTGGGGCTCAGCCTGAATAAATATTCTTAAAGCCCCTAAGAATTTCTAAGGAATGAAAAAACTGGCATACCCATTTTCAAGACAATTGAGGTTTAAAAGAGTTAACATTTACCTTTATATCTCAACATTGGCTGCATGGACAATAAAATGAAGTGTCACCCAACTTTTATTAAAATGAAGAAGTTGTGCTAAGGAATACCTGATAATTTCTAGCTAGACTTAGTGGGATAAAGTGTAACAGGGATACAATATCAAGCCTATGAAAGTTTGAATATGGACACTGAATGCCACCATGAAAGGTCAATGTTACCTTATGCTCTAATTTTTTGCTCTAATTTTTCTGTAACCTTTATACCATGCTTATGTACAGAGACCATAAATGTCGCTTTTATGGCAAACTCTTTTCCTTTTAACATCAAACAGTATATCAATTTACCTACAAATGAGTTATAATCACTGGCTATTTCAATTTGAACATTTCTTCAACAAAGTTTGTAAAGAATTTGGTTCTCTCTCCCTCTCTTTCTAACTCTCCCTCTCCCTGTCTACTTTCTTGCCTCCCCCCCCACACCCCAACACACACACCTTCTCACATGATAATGTTACAAATCAAACAAACAAGTGCCAAGACTGCTGTTGTAAAGTAAGGGTACCTACTCTGAAAAAAAGGAAATCACTTTGTATTTTCTAATAATTTATCACAAAGGTTAAGCTCGGCTTTCATAAGTAGCTTAGTTAAATATACACAGATGCCCTGGTGCACAAACTGTTAAGCACTCAACCACTAAGCAACAGGCTCAAAGCCACCTTGTGGTCCTGGAGGAAAGACCTGGTGGTCAGCATGCATAGGGATGACCGCCATGACACTCAGGGAGCTGTTCTACTTTGTGCCATGAGTTTGCTCTGAATTGGAAGAACTTAACAATAACCTTAAGCACACTCATAAGAAATAAAGCATTCACAAACTATCATGCTAGCATACATTTTAATATAAATTTCCACATAAATTTAACAGAAGAAAATCACCACTCTAGTTGTAATAGCAAGGCTTTGGAGAAACCTGACATTTCATGCAGGTGGGTCTCCAGTCTAAGGATAGATAATCTTGAACTTTCGTCCAGGAAGTGGAATGTCAATACCACAGCCATGAAGGCAGCTAATTAGCTTAGTGATAATATTTTAGGTCCCACAATTTTCCTAGCAATTAGCCCATCTCTTCCAAGTGTCAGCATTGATTTTAGAAGTATTCATCTTAGTTGTTAAAGCCTTAATTATATTAATCCTCTGAGTTTTCCTCACTCACTAGTGGATATCTTCTGTATGACGAGCTATTATGGGCTGAGCCCCGGTGGCGTAGTGGTTGTGCGCGGGACTGCGGCCTACTGGGACGGAGGTTCAATTCCAGCAGTGGGGCTGGGCCTCCTACTCCCACCACCGGAGAGCAGTGATGCCCCCCCCCCCCCAAAAAAAAGAAGAGCTATTACCTCACACTGAAGTAATAAAATAGAATATTTTATATCTATAAATTTTCATTTCAATAAAATAGAAAAAACAAATGCTGGAGTAGATGTGGAGAGATTGGAATTCTTTTTCATTGCTGTGGGAATATAGAATTGTATAATCATTATGCGATTCAGTAAGGCACTTCCTTAAAACAAAGGCAAATCCAAGTACCTTATGATTGAGCAATATCTCTACTGGGTATATAACCTAAGACATTAATTGTATAACATGAATAGACATCTAGGTTTTTTGTAGTATTTTCCACAAAAGCAGCATTTGGAAACAACACAAAGCCCCACCTATAGAGGACTCAATAAGCAAGCTCTGGAACATTTATACTATGGAATTTTATGCATCAATAAAAAATAACGATAACAGTTTCAAATATTGCTAGACATGGACAAACCTAGAGAATATTATACTTAGTGAACTCAGTCTTACAACGATAAATATTTAATATTATCATTTTATAAGAAAAACAAAGAAGATATATGGATTATAAACCAATAAACAAGATTTTGATGGCTACAGGAGACCAGAGAGAGAGGTGGGGAAACATGAGGGGATGGTTAGGGTTGGCGTGGGATTCTGGAATCTCTGCTGGATTCAGTAGAGTATCCTAAAAACATTCTCTCCTCCAACACAATGCCTGCACATAAGATGCACTAGCTAAGAACTGAGTCTAGTTTTCCTGCAGGGGAGTCTAGATCTCTACCAATGCATCAAAACTAATGCTACTGGTTGGTGGAGGCTGCATTTAGTTGATTCCAAAAGTGAAGTACTTGATGAAAACACAACAATAACAAACAAACAAAAATCCAGGTCCATGCTGCATCTACCTCTGCACCTATTCTTGTAAAATTTACAGCTAGAGGAGATCTGATTATTTTAGAAGCAGAAATGCATCGTTCTCAGTTAGATAGATGAGTGATTGGTCAGATTTCTCTGTAAGTTCATTTGCCTCTGAATAAAACTTCCTTTCTGGGGTCTTCCTATTAAGCAGCCTGCATCTGAGAACATACTATGGGTATTTTTTTCTAAATAGGTGGGTTGCTAAGCTATTAACCCTTTGTGTGAATATTTTAGCAAACCTTTTTAGCATTTAAACAAAAGTACCCCAGTGTCCCTAACTAATTTGATGTCAACATTACATTATAAAGCATGTGATTCTTTTGCAAAGTGTTCCCTGACTTTAATGAGCGAGTTGCCTGTTTTCAACCTCTGGTCTCAAGTTTCAAAGTATACTGACTAGATTTAAAGGGCAAACATCCTGTACTTTATCATGGCTACACCATCCAGTTGATATAGGCACAATACAAAAGAAGTAAATATTTTCTCTATCTGGATGACAGAGATGTCACAATTGTACACTCTGGGCTGGAGTGCACATGTAATTGCTAGTTGGGAATTTAGCAGTCATGCACAGAAGGGATGAGTTTTTGCTTCCTTCCTTTGAGTTAAAATTCCTAGGGCAAAACAAAATAGGCACCCAAGAAATTGAAAAATGGCAAATGTTTACTTGCTTATTAGGGTTTTTCTTATTTTACTAATAGCTTTATTGCCCCAATTTTTCAAATATTGTAAAATTCACCCTTTTAGATTCTAAAGCCTTGCAGTTTGTAGTGTGTTCAAGGTTGTTCATTAGCCATGCCTGCCTACTTTCAGGACATTTCATCACTCCTCTCCCCCCAAAATCTCATCCTGTGAACAGGCTCCTTAGCTCTTCCCATGGAAGCCACTTCAGTCTGTTTCTGGAGCGAAAGAGAAAGATTCATTTGAATCATTGGCTTATAAACTGAATGCAATACTCAATAAACAAGGACCAAACAAAATCCCAAAATAAAGCATTTCAATTTTCTAAAACAAAAAATAACTCTATTATTTAAAGAATAGCTCTGACATTTGATGATGACTGGTGAATTACTACTGACCTACTTGACAAAAGAGGAAAACTCTGTTTCTATCCTTCTTACTTCTTCCAGGTGTGACATAGTGGGCAGCCACTGAGAGTTCACCACTCTGAGGGGAATCCATAACTGACCAGTGGTGAAACCTTAGGATAGACCATCAATAGGCCATTGTCACATTAGCAAAGGGATTTGCAGGGTGACTCTAAGTTCACAGTGATCAGCTCTCCATCACAAACCTCCCAGACGGAGCTGATTAATTTTCCCAGTGATAACAAAGCTTGGGTGGGCCTGTCTCTTAAAAGGTGAAACCAAGGGCAGGACCTGAATTTCTATTTCCTTTCAAATATGAAATAGATGTCATCTGATGATGACCTTTAACATTTAGTAATCATAATTCAAATTCAGGGATACCACAGGTAGATACCCATTAGATTATTCAATTGGATTTGGATCTTGTCCTTGAGGAACTCACAGCCTTTTCTAGGATATATGGGTAGGGGTAGACGAGAAGACATACAAACCAATGCCAGTGTCAGCAAGGAAAGATGGTAAACGTTAAAAGCCAGTCCTGGCAGAAGCTATCATTGTTAGAGTAAAACAAACCCCAAACTGTGGCTTTTGCACCAATTCTAACTCATAGAGGGACCATATAGAACCGAGTGGAGCTGTCCATAGGGTTCTCAAGGTCATAAGTCTTTATGGAAAAAGACTGTCATATTTTTCTCATGCAGAGTGACTGGTAGATTCAAACTACCAATCTTTTGGTTAGCAAACTGAATATTTTAACTTATGTGACACCACAACTCCTTATTGGTTTATAATAGGAATAAGTTGTTCCAACTAATTTGAGTAGCAACATTACTAACTATACCTCACTGAAAAGTCACACATATAAATGTATACAATTATGTATACAGACACAAAAGACATAATAAGAATCACTGTTATGTTTCTGAGCACATACTATTGGCTAACTTGATGCACATTATTTTCCTCATGCTTTGCAATGACCCCAAGAAGTGGGAATATCACTCACATCTGCCAAGCAAACAGAAATTTGAAACCTCACATTGCCAATGAAAGAATAATTTGAGCTTAGAGCTATCGGATTTTAAAGTCTGAGCTAGTTCTCTGGCAAAAGAAGCAGCAGTTTTGGTATGTGAGGATGAGAAGAGTAACTTTCCTTGTCCTGAGGGACAATAAAGGCCCAAAAGATTAAAGCCTGGGAAAGGGAGTACTGGACAGAGATGAACAATATGTGGCAGTACTCGCTTTCCAGCTCAAATCTGTGAGACACCAAAAATGCCCTGTTCTACATCCACAATGCCTCCCATACGTACAGCAACTAGCTTTTTGTTTGTTTGTTTTTTGGGCATCACTGCCCTCTAGTTGTGGGAGTAGGAGGCTCAGTCTTGCTGCTGGATTTGAACCTCCAATGCAGTGCGCCGCAGTCCCGCGCACAAACACTATGCCACCGGGGTTCAGTCCCAAGTACAGCAACTAGTATGATTCTCATTTATCAGAGGGGTTTATAGGATTCAGGATAGGTGAAAGGCTATGAAAGCCAACTGTGTTAGTCCAGGTAGAGAACAAATACAGGGAGACATTCATATGTATGTAAGAGAGAGAGCTTTATCTCAAAGAGTAATTATCCATTTAGAAAACATCCCATATTAGTCCATATGTCCAATACTAATCTATAAATTCCTCTTCAGACTCAGGCAACACATGGATTTATAATGAGTGAAGGAAGATCATAGGCCAATGAGTGGATAGTTTTATGGATCCAGTGGCTGTGGAAGCATCTCAGCACTGGCAGCGGTCTCCATGTGGCTCTTCCAGTTTGAGAACTCTACCATGTGTCTTGTCAGCAGGAATATGAAGCAGAGAATCTATGTGTACCTAGTCTCCAGTGAGCTATTTATCTCCAAGTCACCTCCAAATGAAGTCATCAAGCTGCAACCTGATTGACAGGCTAAACCCTACCCCTTTGCAAGATGACTCCAGATTGTGTAACTATTACATCAAGCAAATCACAAGGTAGCAGCAGGCAAGAATGGAACACCCCTGTGGTAACCATGAGTTAATCTTTTTGCATAATGAGTTAACCATTTTGCATCCCAGATCCTGTAGTGTCCAGCAGCCACCTCACACACGGGTACAACAGTGAGTCTGGATGAAGAGCAACAGCCTTAGTCAAAGCACAAGAAGATGAGAGTTCCTAGAGAAGGCTCAAGGGTTAGTGGTCATTCCACTTGTAGAATAGAAGTTTAATAAGAGTCTCTAAGGAAAGAAAGGTCAGTTTCTTCTGGGATTCTATTTGGATCAACTAATTTCTAAAGAATAAATAAAAAGGGCTGCGCCCAGGTGGCGTAAGTGGTTGAGTGGGAGACTGCTGGCTGCGGGCTTGGCAGTTCAAATCCTGCTGCGGTTCTCAGGAGCAGTGCTGGGAAGCTCCCACGACCACCAGAAAGCAATGATGCCCCCCCCAAAAAAAACACAAAAACAAACAAAGGAATAAATAAAAATATGTAATTAGATTGTAGCACTTTAAAATAACCCAATAACCCAGCATGAAATACTCACGGCCATCTAGTGAGGTCAACCCATAGACTTTTGTGAATTCCTGAGCCCATAACTCCTTTTTAAATTTTTTTAATTCATTTTATTGGGGCCTCATACAACTCTTATCACAGTACACACAACCATCCATTGTATGTCAAGCACATTTTTTTTCCATTTTTTTTTTTATTTTTTTTGGGGGGGGGCATCACTGCTCTCTGGTGGTGGGAGTCGGAGGCCCAGCCCCACTGCTGGAATTGAATCTCCGTCCCAGTGGGGCGCAGTCCCGCGCACAACCACTACGCCACCGGGACTCAGCCCATCAAGCACATTTTTACATTTGTTGCCCTTATCATTCTCAAAACATTTGCTTTCTTCATAAGCCCTTGATATCAGCTGATTTTTCCCCTCCCGTCCTGTTCCCCCCTCCCTCAAGAACCCTTGATAATTGATAAATTATGCTTATTTTCTCATATCATATACTGTCCGATGTCTCCCTTCACACATTTCCCTGTTGTCCTTCGATCAGGAAGGTGGCTATATGTAGAACCTTATCATTTGTTCCCCCTTTCTACCCCACCTTCCCTCCAACCTCTAGTATCACTACTCTCACCACTGGTCCTGAATTCCCTGTTCCCAGTTCCTATCCGTTCATTCTCTGCTATAGCCAGATTTGTAAGGTGGAATTGGGATCATGATAGTGGGAGAGATGGAAGCATTTAAGAACTAGAGGAAAATTGTATGTTTCGTCATTGCTACACTGCACCCTGACTGGCTCATCTCCTCCCTGTGATCCTCTCTAAGGGGATGTCCCATTACCTACAGATAGGTTTTGGGTCCCCAATCTATATTTCCCCTCTTTTACAATGCTATAAATTGTTGTTCTTTGATGCCTGATACCTGATCTTTTTGAAATCTTGTGGCAACACAGGCTGATATGCTTCTTTCATGTGGGCTTTGTTGCTTCTGATGTTGATGGCTTCTTGTTTACCTTCAAGCCTTTAAGACCCTAAAACCCCACATGCTATATCTTTTGATATCTGGGTACCATCAGCTTTCTTCACCACAATTTCTTATGCGCACGTATGTCTTCAACAATCCTGTTGGAAAGGGGAACATCATGGAGTGCCAATTTAAAAGAACAAAGTATGCTTGAACTGAAGAAATACTTGCGTGGGGGCCTAATGTCCAACTGCTGCCTTAATACTAAGCCTATAGATATTTGCACCTAGATCTATTTCCCCATCATCATATATAAATATATTTACATATGTACATGCCTGTATTTAGAGCTCTATAAATGCCCTTTGCCTCCTAGTTCATTCCTCCATTTCCTTTTACTTTCCTCTTGTCCCACTATCATTCTCAGCCTTCATTTGAGTTTCAGTAATTTCTCTCAGTTACACTGTCAATTCCTTCTATGCCTCTCACACCTTCCCTACCACTGATTTTGGATCAATTGTTGTTCCCTTTTCCCTGGTTTGGTCAACAACACCTCCTTTCCCCCACTTCCCCCTCTCCTGTATCCCCCAAAAACCATCGCTCCTGTTGTTTTCTTCTCCAGGCTGATCATCCAGCCTTTTTTATCTAGATAGATCAGTAGAGAAAATATGCACAAAAAGCAATACATAGCAAGATGAAGGGAAAAACGACAACAAAAATGACCAAGAGGAAAAAAATATATATATATATAAAGGCAGAAAGGAATATAATAATAATAAAAGAAAAAAACTGTAAATAAACCAAGGTCTGTTTGCTGACATCTGGGAGTATCCTCCAGTGGAGTCCACTGGGGTGCCACTCCCTTGCCCAAAGTCTATCCTTGGCATTCCCAAGGGACCACCCTGCTCTTCTCCCCTGCTGCTCTGCCATAAGACCTTAGTGTTTTGCCTTGTTATAGTGGGACCTTATCAGGCCAATCCCACCATTTTGCCTCCAGTCTTGTCCTCCTTAGGGCCATGTATCAGAGAGGGAAGTCGTATGTCATAGTGCAGTCAGCCATATGGCCCATCCTACGGATAGGCTGTTCTGAACAAGAATTTCATCCTCCGGGCTTGGTAGGCCAGGATGAGTTCCACTCTCTCTTCCTGGCCATTCATTTGCTTCTGTGTACTCTAATCAGCCATGGCCCTCTCCCCAAAATGCAGCTTCAGTGCTGTCCTCTAAAGTAAATTCCCCTGGGGGGAGGGGAAGCCGTCCACATAGTTGAGATTGGGACCAGCCCTCAGACCCCTCCACTGGCTCTCAGCTCCATGTTGGCATGCTGCATTCACATCCTGAAACACTGGGTTTAGAGTCTGTAACTCTTTCTTTCTGGGGGGTAGGGGGGCAATCACTGCCCTCTGGTGGGAGTAGGAGGCACAGCCTTGCTCCTGGAGAGCTGCTGCTGGATTTGAACTGCCAACCCAGTGGGCTGCAGTCCTGCACACAACCACTACGCCACTGGGGCTCAGCCCTAGAGTCTGTAACTCTTAGGAGAATAGAAATCCTCTCGTTCCCCAATGAGTGGCGGGTGGAGACAGCACTAAATCAGTGGCAGTCAATACCCTGAGTTGACTGAGCCCCGGTGGAAGCAAGACTGGATTTCCTACTCCCACCAGGGAGTAGAAAAAAAATAGCCTGAGTTGTTAGTTGCTGACTAGCCTATTTCATCTGTGCAGATTAGAACTTCTCTGGAGGCTTTCAAAGCTGTGACCTTTCAAAAGCAGACCAACAAGCTTATCTTCCAAGTCATTTCTGAGTTAGTCCCAAGCATGTAACTATTTACATCACCAAGAGAATCCTTGCCAGTAGATGGTGCAGAGCAATAACTTAGGATAGTGCACTAGCTGGGTAACTTTGTGAAAGCTTATTAAGGTCTTTGCTCTTCAGATCCATTTTATTCTGACAACAGCAACACTTACTAATGGAGTTGTGAGGATTAAATACAGCAACATGAGAAAAAGCACTCATTTCTGGTGCATGGTGAGCCCTGAAAAATGTTGACTCTTCTGTCTTCATTGTTTTGGCCACACTCACAGCCCCTAACACAGGGTGAAGCGTGAGCTCCTCAAGGACAATGAGGATAATGGGCAGTTTTCTCCTGGAAGGGCAAAGAGTCCTGAAAAGATTTGTGAGATCTCATCTACTATGGTTAAAGTACAGGATACATTTTCCTCAAAACTGTTGTGTGAGCATCCTGAAAGACACAGGAAGAGACAAACAATTTCCAGGGACACCTTCTGAAATGTATGACATTAAATAACATTTCAAATCAACTGAGAGCTATCTAGCTAATCATGATGAATAAGAGGTGGAGTAAGGCTGAGCCCAGGTGGCGTAGTGGTTGTGCGTGGGGCCCACTGGGACGGAGGTTCAATTCCAGCAGTGGGGCTGGGTATTCTACTCCCACCGCCGGAGAGCAGTGATGCCCCCCACCAAAAAAAAAAGAGGTGGAGAAAGAAGTTGGTGTATAAGCCAATCACACCCGTTTATAAAAAAACCATAAAAAAAAGAGGTTGAGAAAGAAGTTGGTGAATAAGCCAATCACACCAGTTTATAGAAAAACCATATCAGTCATCTAGCATTTTTGTCTGTTCATATCCATGCATTTGTTTTGTTGTTGTTGTTGTTGTTTTTCCACCTACGGACAAGGGTGACTTTTTTTTGTTTTGTTTTTTGGGCATCACTGCCCTCTGGTGGTGGGAGTAGGAGGTCCAGCCTTTGCTTCTGTGAAACTGGAATTGAACCTCCATCCCAGTGGGCTGCAGTCCTGCACACAACCCCTACGCCCCGGGGCTCAACCCTTGGGTGACTTTTATTGGGCAATCTAGTGGGTAGGGAAAGGTGGGGCTGCAGTCTGGACGGGCTCGTGGCTCAGTCTGGGTCTGTCTAAGAAGCTGAGTCGGAGGCCTCTGAGCTGTCCTTGACATCCATGCTCTCTGTGGTCTCGCTGACCTCACCCTCACGGAGGCCCTTGCTGCCGCCACCACCGTCCTCCCGGAGGGCCTCCCCTCCAGTGAGTTTGTTCTTGGTCTCCGTGGGCCCAGCACCACAGGCCTGTCCTTCTCCTTTAGCTCCAGCTGCCACCTCAGCTCCTCCGCCATCCGGGTGAGGTCCCGCTTCATGGCACACCCGCCTTCCCTCTAGGCATTGTGCTTGGGCTTCACTTCACGGATCGCGAGGTTGAGCGTGTTGGAGCAGAGGTGCAGGCTGGCTAGGTCAATTTTGGCCAACACGGAGCTATCAGTCTTCCCATTCTCATCCTCTGCAATGTCGGAGAGCTGGGGCCGTGAGAGGCCATGGGAGAGGCAGTCCTCCATCTGGTAGCTCTCCGGGAGGCTCGGCAGGCTACAGCGCTGCATGCTCATCAGGTCCCCAGCCTCACATGGCAGGTGATCATGACCACAACGGCAGGGGCGGGAACGAGTCTTGGGCCCAGGGGTCAAGGGCGCGCAGTCAGTAGCAGCTGGGCTTTGATGGGTCACCGGGATCTCCATGCATTAGTTGTTTTTTTGGTTTTGTTTTGTTTTGTGGACATCACTGCCTCTGGTGGTTGTGGACGCTACCCAGTGCCGCTCCTGAGAGCCGCCGCTGGATTTGAACCGCCAAGCCCGCAGGCTGCCCACACTCAACCACTTACCACACTCAACCACTTACACCACCGAGGCTCAGCCCCATGCATTAGTTTTATAAATATTGTTGAACATTTTTTTTTTGGCATCACTGCTCTCCGGTGGTGGGACTGCTCTCCGGTGGTGGGAGTAGGAGGCCCAGCCCCACTGCTGGCATTGAACCTCCGTCCCAGTGGGCCGCAGTCCCGCGCACAACCACTACGCCACCGGGGCTCAGTCAAACATTTTTTTTTTTTTAGATTTCTTTTTTTTTTGGGGGGGGGCATCACTGCCCTCTGGTGGTGGGAGAGTAGGAGGCCCAGCCTTTGCTCCTGTGGAGCTGGAATTGAGCCTCCGTCCCAGTGGGCCGCAGTCCCGCGCACAACCACTACGCCACCGGGGCTCAGCCTTGTTGAACATATTATCTATGTGTGCTGGGCTGTGTGGGTTCTGAAAAATGAAAAGCCAAGAGGAAAATATATAGTCATGCAAATATTGAAGATATATATAGTTGCACACTGATGTTAGAGGAATTAAAACAACATAATAATTACCCCAAAAACATGAAATGAAGAGCACAGGCAGCACAGTGGTTAAGCATTCAGCAAAAAAAGGTTGGCAGTTCAAATCGAGAGATGTGAGTCTGACCCTACAAAGAATATAAGCTTAGAAACTCTCTATGGGGCAATTCTACTCCATTATTTAGGGTTGCCATGGGTTAAAAATACATTTTTTGTTTGTTCACTTGTTTGTTTTTTGGCTTCCAATGTATTATTTCCTAAGAAGGTGTGATTTCATCTAATCCCCTCTTAATTCACTAATTCACTTAATTCCTAGTTTGTAGGCTGTACAAAAAAAAAAAAAGAGAGGAAAAGGCAAGCACCACAAGGTAAGAGCAGGCTGGCCTGTGCTTTTCTGAATGTCTGTGCATGGAAAAAGGAACCGTTCTAACTTAAGAGAAACCTGAGGAAATTAATTGGTTGAATACATGATTCTCATTGGATATTATTTTACAAAAGAAGATTATAAAAATGTTTTGGAAATAACTATGGGAAATAGAAGAGAAATATGCTTAAACATTTTTAAACTTCATTTTCTTTTACACTATGCACACTTTAATGTTATCTAAACACTTTTTTTAATGTGAGCTAAAAGGCATTGATAGTATATGCAAAGAGATTAGAGGCATGAGGAGTATCTGTAGATTAAAATGAACACACATAATTTCAATGGGGCCTTAAATGATAAATATAAATATGATAGTAGGACTTCGTGGGAAGATGGTAATTTTGTGAGGGTTCTTTAGTGTGTGCTGAGTCTTTCTTTGGAGGAGGGAGAGGTCTCATTTAGTTTGAACACAACTCAACAAATACTAACTGAGCCAGTATCTCATACAAAAGATTATGTGTATAAAGCACTTATTACAGTGACAGTTCAATAAGAATAATAAAAATATTGATCAAATTTCACTATCAAATCTCCCTTAGTAGAAAACGATTATTCATGGAAACGTTAGTTAATTCCCCTCCATTCTCAGGAAACAGCAGCAGCAAGTTTAATGACACACCCTCTGATTCCAGAATGCATAATTTTGAATTCCAACTATCTTTCCCATTGGTTATGTGTTGGAATCGACTTGTTGACAGTGACTTTGAGATGGAATCTGTGTAAATTATTTAACTCCAACTTATATGCATGTGATAATACCAGTATTTATGTATTACATAATACATCACATAACTTATTATATGTAAAATAGACCTGGACCTAAAGCAATTTTGTGTTGTAGAACAACAAAAAAGAGATCATACATGATTTAACATTAATTCATTTCAGTATGAATTTTATCCCATTTAAAAATGGAATAGCAATGTATTTATAGAGGTTAACTTTGAATTTTTCTTTATGTTTATCTCATTGAATTGGTTGTGATTAACAAGTGACATTTTGTCATGAGAATAAAGCTGTGCAGATTATATTGTGTCATTAGCTATAAAAATTACATGTTTTGTATATATTGTATTAAAAAGTTTAGCAAAAATCAGCATATATTTTTTATCTGAATCTAAGTATATATATGTAAAAGTACGCCCATAGGACAATAGAAATAGGTAGTAAAGGTGGACTTCCATGTAAATTCCTTTTCTAAGTCGCCTTTTATGTGTCCAAAACATTCTCTCTTTGCTTCTTGTTTGTTGTGAGATATATCAAAGTTTGATTTGCAAACTTTCTAGTAATATTTCAAAGGCATTTGTTGATATTTTTAATATGTTAACCTGTCCAGGAGCACATGGAAGTTTTAAGTCTTTTATAGATTAGCTAGTGCTTCAAAAACAGTAAGAGCTAAATTCCTGGCCCCATATCCCTCTGCTTTCTTATGCATGCTTCCTCCCTAATTCTGAAAACCATGACAAAGCAGTGGGGGCTTAGGCAATGCAGGTGTTCTGGAGGCCAATTCAAATGCCTGGGACCGGTTTTCAGTTTTAGAATGCCAGAGGAAAGAATGCCCAGGGATATGGTGTTAGCAAGGACTTCTTAGTTTTGCCAGATTTCCCACACATAAACTCTTGAGAACTCTTTTTCTCAATCCTTTATAAGATCCTATCCACCTCTGCAACCATGTTATTATTTTAAGATTGTCTCTTCCCAACCCTTCTGTGATCTCTAGGAAAGAACCAAGGAAGGGATTTGACTGAAGGTTTGTAGTTGCTGGGTCTCTGACACCTACATTCAATGAAAATAGAACATAATCACTGATGATGGTGCATAAAGCAATGGAGCTTTTTAAAAAAGAGGATTAAAGACCTTATTACCTCCTAATTTCTTGCCCTTAAATTTCTTTGTAGTTTTACTAATTTTATGCTCCTTCTCTCTTTCCTTTTTCCTAACTTGGCTTGCATTATTAAATTCCCAAAATGATATTCCCAAAGCCATATTACTAAAATGGGATTTCTCTGCTTGCTTGTAGAAAGAAAATACTATAAAAATGAAAGGAATGGAAATTCTTGGGTGGAAAATTATTTATAAGACTTCATGATTAAATATGTGTTTGTGTGCACACAATGTTACCACTGGGTCTCTTCTGACTCCTAGCCACCCAATAGGACCCAGTAGAGACGCTTCTTAGAGTTTCTTGGGCTATAAATTTTTAGGAATGCGGAATGGCTTTTCTTTCTCCTTTGGAGTGGCTGGTAAGTTCAAAGATCTGACTTTTAAGTTAGCAAACCAATGCTTAACTTACTGTATCATCATGTATATGATTAATCATAGACATAGAGTCAATTTGGACTCGTAATAATACTGTAGAACTGCCACCCTTGGTTTCTATTTGATTTTCAAGGCTAAATCTTCATAGAAGCAGAAAGCCTCATCTTTTTCCTTGTTGCAGTGGCTGGTATATTGGAACTACTAACCTGTTGGAGAGTAGGTTCCTTTAAATATATCTACTAGGGAGTACTTGAAAATAAGTTCATGGAAATAGTCCACTATCTTTTCATTCCATTTTCCACAGAATTTTAAAAGCACCCTCCTGTGTGCATTGCATATGTGTATATAATCAATAAGAATCCTTAGTGATGTTGTGGGTTAAGCACTGGGGAGGTAATCACAAAGTTGGTGGCACGCACCCACCAAGTAAACCTCAAGAGAAAGCTGAAATTGTTTACTCCCAGAGAGATTAGCAGCCCCGGATTTCTAGGAAGCACTTCTACCCTTTCCTGTAGGGTCTCTATGCATAGCAATTGACTTGATAGCTGTAGCCTTGGTTTTTGTTTAGGTCATTAATCCTCTCAAGAAACTATCCAGGTAGTAACTATTGTTCTCTTTTCACAGATAAGAACACTGATGGAGAGGGAAGGACAGGGACATGTCCAAGAGGGAGGAAGTGCAGCCACGATTCAAATCTACCTGGTTTTGTTTTTCCAAGACCTAAACCCTAACTCTTAAAAATCACCACAAAAAAGTAAATGGAATCTCAGAATAGTTCAATAGAACAAAACACATAGGAGAGCTATGCAGTGAATAGGAGCAGGCTTTCTGAACTATATATGATATAATAGATTATACCTACCAACACAACACACACACCACACACAATGACAATGCAATTTATAAAACCCTTTGGTTTACAATAGAACCTCTATGGTTTCATAGTTTGGATAAATTGGCTGAAGTGACTTAAATAGGAAGGTAAAATACATTAATTCTACATAACTAATATATGCAGAGCACAAGTCGACTGATAAATACAATGTGAGGTGCTAGGGATACTAAGATTAATGAGACCAAGCTACTACCTACATAAAGTAGTTTAAACAGAGAGGACATGAACTCAGAACTCTGCAATCAATGTAAGCAGTTGTATAAATACATAAACACAAGTGATAGATGTAGTTTCAGGGGGACAAAGTCCAAGGGCTAACACTCCCTCCAGAGAGCACTCAGGTAGGCCATAGAGAATCAGCAGGACACTCACTGGCTTGTGGTCCATTGACCTGTCACCAAGGAATCCCTGAAGGATGAACTCCCTGCAAAAAAACTCTGGAGTGAAGCACATTGATATTCATAACCGGAGTCTTGGGGCCCAGTTTTCTACTATAAACACAAGCACATTCATAGCAGAATAGGAAGAGAGTTACAGTTAGCCCTAGGCAATCCCAAATGAGGACACACTCAGACCTGGCAGCTTATAAAGATAGCCCTCAGTCCAACATTTACACACACACACACACACACACACACACACACACACTTTCCCCATAAAAAACAATTACTCAATCTGATTTTAAGACATTCTCAATGTTAACTCAAATTGAGGATCTCATTTAAAGATTCACATTGAAGGATGCCTTTTAGATATTCAACAAGCAGCTGCATAGCAAAAAGTGGGTGTCTCATGAGGTTGAGAAATTCTGACTACAACATCATCACTTGCGAGATGAATTTCCTCCAACCAGTTAGATAGCCTTGTCTTTCTTCAATTGTGCAACCTGTCTAATGGAATATTCCCATTAGTACCACAAAAGGGCTACAGGGCAATATGCAATAATGTATTTTTTAAAACTTGATAAGATAAAAAAATTAAAAAAAACTTGATAAGATAATCTAATACAAATATTCAATATGGAATACTATCCATTAGATAAAAACCCTAATAAATTATTTTAAAGTGGAAATTGTCATAAATCATATCTACCAAAAGGAATCCAGCTTCCTGATATAAAACATTTTATATAGCCATAGTAATCCAAATAGTTTTAACAGTGGACATAGTATAAAAAGTGCACAAATAAATCTACACATGTATAGACAAGTAATTATTGACAAAGGTGCTAAATCAATTTGATGGAAAAACAAAAGTATCTTTAATAAATGACATTGGAAAAAGATGGATTTTCACAAGGAGAAAAATGAAAAGGACCCATGCCTCACATCACACACAAAGATAAACTGAAAAGCAATTAAAGAGTTAATGGGAAAATTAAAATCATGAAATTTTTAGGAAAAAGTACACAAGCAATACTATTAAACCTAGTTCTCAATAATTAATTATCTAATGTAACAAAGGTACAAACAACAAAAGATAGGCAAAGAAAAAACCCCAAAGCCTGGAATCTCATAAAAATTAATAACCTTTTTTTACACCTTGGTTTACTTTCATTACATATAACTTTCATTACATATACTTTCATCAGCACATAGCATATCTATGTGTTACTATATTTTATAACTATTTTTATCATTTTATTGAGAGCTTGTGCAACTCTTATCACAATCCACACATACATCCATTGTGTCAAGCACTCTTTGTTTGTTTGTTTGTTTGTTTGTTTGTTTGTTTTGGGGGGGCATCACTGCCCTCAGGTGGTGGTTGTAGGAGGTCCAGCCTTTGCTCCGTGAAGCTGGAATCGAACCTCCATCCCAGTGGACCACAGTTCCGTGCACAAGCACTACGCCACCGGGGCTCAGCCCCTATGTCAAGCGCTCTTGTACATTTATTTCCCTCATCATTCTCAAAACACTTGGTTTTCACTTGAGTCCCTGGTATCCACTCCTTATTTTACCCTCCCTCCATGCTCTCCCCTCCCCCATGAACCATCAATAACTGATAAATTATTATTTTTTTATGTTCTATACTATCCAATGTCTCTCCTCACCCACTTCCCACTGTCCATCCTCCAGGGAGGAGGTCATATGTATATCCTTGTAATCTGTTCTCCCTTACTACCTCTATCTTCCCTTCACCGTCCCACTATTGCCCCTCTCACCACCCAAGAGGTTACTCTGGCCTGAATTCTCTGTGTTCCCAGTTCCTATCTGTACCAGAGTACATCCTCTGGTCCAGTCAGATTTGTAAGGCAGCATGATAGTCGGGGAGGGTGGGAGAGGAGTGTCTGGGAATAGGAAACATTAAAGAACTAGAGGAAAATTGTATGTTCCATAATTGCTACACTCTACACTGCATCTTTAAGCCTTTAAGGCCACAGACTCTACATCCCCTGATAACCAGGCACCATTTGCTTATGCGCTTGCATTGTCTGCAACGATTGTGTGGGGACAGGGTAGTGTGCTTCTTCTATGTGGGCTTTGTTGCTTCTCACCTAGATAGCTGCTTGTTTATCTTCAAGTCTTTCATACCCCACACACTATATCTTTTGATAGCCAGACACCATCAGTTTTCTTCACCACAGTTGCTTATGCATCCATTTTGTCTTCAGCAAATTGTGTTGGGAAGGTGAGAATTTCAGATAGCCAAATTATTAGAACAAGATGTTCTTGTATTGGGGGACTACTTGAGTAGGGGCCCACTGTCTATATGTTTCCTTTACATTAACCCTATAAATATTTGTACATAGATCTATTTAATCTTCAGCATATACAAATATATTTACATATGTAGATGCCTGTGTTTAGATCTCTATAAATATCCTTTGCTTCCTAGTTCTTTGCTCTATTTCTTTTTACTTTCCTCTTGATCCACTATCATGTACAGCCTTCATTTGGGTTTCAGGAATTCCTGTAGGTGACACTATCCTTGATCTACCGCTGCAAGACCCCCTACACTCTTCCTTGCCATTGATTTTCAGTCACTTGCTGTTCCCTTGTCCCTGGGCCTGTCAACATGCACTCCTTCCCCCCACCTCCATCTTCCCCTCTCCCGTGTCCCCCCCGGAACTGTCATCCCATTGTACTCTTTTCAGGCCTATTTATCCTGCTTATCCCTTCCAGATAGAGATGCAACTATCATATGCCCCAACTTAAGATAATAAAAAATAGAAAAATAGTTACAACAACAGAAAAGCAACTAACATCATCAACAGCAAATCCTATAAATAGTTCAAGATCTATTTGTTGTCCTTTATGAGTGTTTTCTGGTTGAGTTTGATAGGGCACCTCGCCCTGGCCCTATTATTATACCAATACTATACTTTTTTGACCCCTGTGGTTGTACAGTAGGTCATAAAGTCAGGTAAAATAAGCCCTCCAACTTTGTCCTTCTTTTTGAGGAGTTCTCTGCTAATTCTCAGTTTCTTCCTTCTTCATATGAGTTTGGTGATCTGTTTTTTCTAATCCTTTGAAGAAAGATGCCAGAATGTGTATCAGGATAGCATTGAACTTATATATTGCCTTTAGTAGAACTGACATCTTTACAATATTGAGTCTACCAATCCACAAGCACGGGATGTCCTTCCACTTGTTGCGGTCACCTTTGGTTTCTTTTAATGGTGCTTTGTAGTTTTCCTCATACAGGTTTTTGGTTTTAGTCAGGTATACACCTAGATATTTCTATTTGTGTTTGGCTATTTTGAAGGGTACCACCTTTTCCATCCCCTCTTCTGTGGCCTTGTCAGATGTGTACAGCAGTCTGATAGACTTCTGTTTAATGATCTTGTAGCCTGCCAATTTGCCATATTCCTCTACTGCTTCCAGCAGTTCTCTTGTGCAACATTCAGGATTTTCCATACATAAAATCACATCATCTGCGAATAATGATAGTTTCACTTCCTCCTTCCTCAAACAAATACCTTTGATGTCCCTTCTTTGCTTTATATTGTTAGCTAGGATTTCCAATATCGTATTGATAAATATAAATGGGGACAAGGGACCTTCTTGCCTGATCCCCTTTTTTGAAGAATTGGTCTTGACTTTTCTCCATTGATTACCTGTGGCTTTTTCATATATAGTTTGTATTATATTGAGCAATGCTCATTCCATTCCTATCTTCTTGAGTGTGTTAAATGAGTGTTAGATGTTGTCAAATGATTTTTTTGGCATATACTGATATTGTGTGATTCTTAGTTTTCAATGTGGCAAGTAATTCTAATTGTTTTCCGTATGTTGAACTATCCCTCCATCCCTGGTATGAATCCTACTTGGTCATATGAATTATTTATTTTATATACTTTTGTATTATATTGACCAGTAGTTTGTTAAAGTTTTTGCATTGATATTCAGTCGGGAAATTGGTCTGTAGTTCTCAATTCTTGTGGGATCCTTGCCTGGTTTAAGTATCAGAGTTATACTAGCTTCATAGAAGGAATTTGGGAGTTTGTCATCTTTTTCTATGTTCTGGAAGAGTTTGTATAGGATTAATGTCAGTTCTTCCCTAAATGCTTGATAGAATTCTCCAGTGGACCTATCTGGTCCAGGGGATTTTTTTGTTGGTAATCCCTTGATTATCTTGTTTATTTCTTTTATCTTTATGGGGTTGTTGAGGTTCTTGACAGCTATCAGGAATAGTCTAGGTAGGGATTGCTTTTCCAAGAATTTGTCCATGTCTTCCAAGTTGTTGAATTTATTGGAGTACCGTGCTTCATAGTATTGTATGCACTTCATAGTACTTATCCTATTGATTTTACTAGGGTCTCTTGTAATGTCCCCACTTTCATCCCTCATGCTTGCTATTGAAATATGTTTTTTCTTTCTTTGGTTAAATTCATGAGCTGTTTGTCAGCTTAATTTATCCTTTCGAAGAACCAACTTTTAGTTGCATTAATTTTTTCCATTATTTTCTTATTTTCCCTCTCCTCAATCTCAGATCTAATTTTTATTATTTCTTTTCTTCTGCTATTAGATTATCTTGTTGACCCTGCTCTAGTTGCTGTGTCAGTGTATTAATCATAAATCTCTCCTTTTTATGTGTGCATGTAATACTATGAAAATTCCTCTGATGACTGCTATTGCTGTGTCCCATCAGTTTTGGTATGTTGTGTTCTCATTCTCATTTTTTTCTAGAAATTTCCTAATTTCATCTCTGATATGGGAGAGTACACACTCCTTTTACAATAGGGAGTGTTTCATCTTTCAATGGTTTAACCTTATATTTTTATCTTCCTTTTGCTGATTTCTAGACTTATGAGACAGTGGTCAGGGTAAGAGGTCTGTATGATATCAATAAGCTTAAATAAGCTTATCCAGATTTGATTTATGCCCCTAGCATGTGGTCTGTCTTTGAATATGTGCCATGTGGTGTTGATTAGAACGTGAAATTTGGGGGGAGGTTGAGAGTTCTGTAGATATCTGGTCAATTCATCTAATTTAGTGTTAAATCTTTATCCTCCTTGTTGAGTTTCTTTCTCTGTGATCTATCTTTCTCAGAGAGTGGTGTATTGATGTCACCTACTGTAATTGTTAAGACTGTGGTTTCTTTTTTAATCTTTTGGAGCATTTGACTGACATATTTGCTGGACACTTGTTCGGGGCATAGATGTTTAGAATACTTAGTTGTAATTTTTCTATCATTCCCTCGAGCGTTATATAGCATTCCTCCTTTTCTCTTTTTAAGGTTTGAACTTTGAGGTCAATTTTATTTCAGATTAAGGTTTTAGTCCCTGCTTTTTTTGAATTGCTCTTAGCTTGGTATGTTTTTCTCCAGCCTTTGATTCTCAGTCTATTTTTGTCAATAATCTTGAGATATGTCTCCTGTAGGCAGCAGATTGAGGGGTTGTGCTTTTTAAGCCAGTCTGTAAATCTCTGTCTCTTAAGGCCTGAATTCATTCCATTGATGTTCAGGGTTGTTACAGCTCTCTATGGACTCTTTGTGGGGTGTTTTCCTACCTTCATTTCTTTTTCATGGGTTATGTTTGCTTTTGTGGTTCATTCTTGCCTTCTTTCAATCACTGAGTCAGTTATCTTGGGGGCTGTTTTCCCTTTGGTGGTCTCTGGGTAGAGTTGTCGTGTGTGACAATATTTTGTATGTGCTTGGTGATTGTTGTTCTTCTGTCCCTACTGGGTTGGTAAGGATCTTTTGTAGTGCTGGGTTCCTTTTAGCAAATTATTTGAGATTTTCCTTCTTGGGGATACTCTCACTTCTCCATCAATTTTGATGCATAATTTGGCTGGATAGAGTAGTCTTGGGTTTGCATGGTTTTCCTGCATTTTTAGAATACGTTGCTCCACTCTCCCATCTCCTCCATAGTTTCCATTGATAGGTCTGAGTATATTCTTATCTGCCTTTATACTTGATTGCCAGTTTGGCCCTAACCGTGCTCAAAATTTTGTCCTTTTCCTTTCAATTGGATAGTTTAACAACTATATGTCTTGGTGACTTCTTCTTGGGATTCAGTCTAGCTGGCATTTATTTGGACTTCTGGATGGTTGTCTAGTTTTCATTAATTAAGCCAGTGACTTTTTCTCCAAGCAATCTGTTATTATTTTGGATGTTGTTTTTCTTGATGCACTTTCCTCCCATAGACTGATAATTCTCATGTTGTTCCTTCTCATAGAATCAGACATAGCACTGAAGTTTTCTACTGCTTTTCTGATAGACTTGTTAGAATTTTTCTCATGTTTATTAATTTCTGCTTGTGAGTCCTCTAGTCACTGATGTGGTTCTCTGTCTCCTCCATTCTCTGGGCGAAGTCTGAAAGTTTACTATTAGTTTTTGCTAGCTCATACCTTAGTTCTTGTATAGTTCTTTGGTGCATGGCCTTTATCTCCTTTATCATTTCCTCCTTTTTCTGACTGCCCCTAAGTGTATAAGCAGTATGGGAACCTCTGTTTGTGTGTGGTCTTGAGCTGTGAGGGAGTGGCAGGAATGGAGCTGGTTAGAAGTTCAGTGCTGCGTACAAAGTCAGGCAAGGCAAACAGCCTCTGCTGTGTGCCTGGATACCTTATTGGCACCTGAGGGAGAGCTTTCTGGGTAGTGGAGGGATTGGCCAGCTGGTCCACTAATCTCTGGGGTGGGAAGTGAGGCGATGAGGGTCTGCGTAGAGTGTCCCCACAGGATCCCCAGGCACTCTGGGGTGGGGGAGGGGACTGGCTGGTGATTTGCATGGGGCACCAATGCAGTGCGGACCCCTCTGCTTTTTGCCTGGCTACCCTGTGGTGTGAGTCGCGGAGCATGCGCCCAGAGTAAGGCAAAGGAAACCACATCCACAGGGAGTATTGGAAGGGGTGGAAATCCACTTCTGTTTCAGAGAAGTGTTCTGAATTGTCTTGGGAATTGACAGACAGACTTGATAGTCTTACTCAGCCCCAAATGCCCCACCTCACCCATCTCCACAGATTGCCCAGAGTGCTCTACCTGTCTGGCTGCCATCTTCCTTCCATCAAATTAAGATATCTTGCTAATCAAGCAGCTTTATCAAAAAATTAGAGATGAAGCCACCACTCAGGGAGCATTTTTTGGTACCAGATATCTGATAACAATGCAAAAACTGAAGTATATATAAAACTTGGACCGCTATCAACAAAAACAACAGTAATATGATCATAACATGTATGGACAAGCATATTTTGGGGGCCTGGGTTTTGCTGTGATGGTGAGAGCTATGCCATGAGTACTTCAAATGCTAACAGGTTCACACAAAATAAACAGGTTTCAGCCAAGTTGAGTTTCCAGACTAAAAAGAGAAAACAAAGGACTCTACTCCTTTCAGAACTCCTTGTGAGATACAGAATGCTTACTGTATGGAAGCAGAATATTGTCAGAGATAGTGTGAGAGGATGGGTCACTCAGGTCCTACGATACGTGAAATATAATCATTTAGAAAGAGTTGCTTTCTCAGAGTGTAGTCAACCATGATGATATGAGTTGTGTAATGCCTGTGGGATTGGAGCCTTCGATATCTTCGTTTATTAATAGGGCACAAGTCATGGTAATGAGAAACAGCTGCAAAGATCTGCTAGTGATCAAATCAGAACTTGGAATGTGTGAAGTATGGATCTTGGAAATGGTTAAAAATGAAATAATTATTGGTGATTGGAAGACAATAGTTGAAAAAGAAAAAGGAATTATACTTGGAAAATATGGACTTGGTGATAAAAACAAATCTGAAGATCACCTGAAAGAATTGTGCAAAACTTGTTCATAGCTAATACCTTTCCAAAACACAAAAGGCAACTATACACATGAGCTTCTCCAGATGGAATACACAGAAATCAAATTGACTGCATCTATGGGACTAGATGATGGATAAGTTCAATACTAGTAACTAAAACCAAGGAGGGGCTGACTGTGGAACCAAATCATCAATTGCAAACATGTAAGTTCAGGTTAAAGTTGAAGAGGTTGAAACACGTTCATGATAGCCAAAATGCAACCTTAGTCTATCTCACCTGAATTTTGAAACCATCTCAGATGTATTGAACACTAATAACAGAATACCTTATGAGCTGAGGAAGGACATCAAGAATATCACTCATGAGTAAGGAAAGAGGTTATTAAAAAGATAAAAAATAAAGAAAAGATCAAAGTGCATGTCAGAAAAGACTGAAAATTGGTCTTAATTGTAGATTAGCTAAAGCAAATTAATGAAATTATGAAGTCAAAGTGGAATAGAAAATTTCAAAGGGCAGCTTAAGAAGGCAAAGTCAAATATTATAACAACATGCACAAAGACCTAGACTTAGAAAAATATAAGGGAGCGCTGAGTCCTGGTGGTTGTGTGCGGGACTGTAGCCCACAAGGTGGCAGTTCAAATCTAGCAGCAGCTCTCCAGGAGCAAGTCTGGGCTTCCTACTCCCAGCAGAGCAGTGATGCCCACCCCCCACCCCCCAAAAAAAGAAAAAAATAAGGGAAAAACATGCTCAGCATATTATAAACTAAAAGAGCTCAAGAAAAAAAATCCACACCTGGTGTTGCAAGAGTGGCAGAATCTAATTGCAAAATACTGTATCAGGAAACATAAAACGTAGATGGGCAGGATAGTACACAGTCCCTGAACCAGGAACCAGTGGACCTTCTACCATTTCAGAAGGTGGCATGTGAGCAAGAACCATAGTGTTGAAGGAAGAAGTCCAAGCCGCTCGCAAACAGGAGTAAAAGCAAGGTTCCAGGAACTGATGGAATGATGATCGAACTCTTTTAATATGCCAATGGAGCACTGGAAGCTCACTCAGTCATCTCTGCCAGGAATTTGGGAGACAGTTACTTGGCCAAGTGACCGGAAGAGATCCATATCTGTACCATTCCAAAGAAAAGTGACCTAACAGAATGCTCAAACTATAGAACAATTATTACTGTCACCTGCCAGTAATTTTTCGCTGATGAACATCTAACAAACGCAGCAGTACATTGGCAAAGAATTGCCAGAAGTTCAGTCCAGATTGAAATGAGAACTTGGAACAAATGATATCACTGCTGATGTCAGGTGGAACTTGACACAAAGCAAAGAAAAACAGATGCTTATTTCTGTTTTATAAACTATGACAAGTCATTCAGCAGTGTAGATCATAACTAACTATGGAAAGTGCTAAGAAAAATGGGAATTCCAATACCTCTTTGTATTTGTTTGGAACTTTATATGAATCAAGAGGCAGTTGTGTGGATAGAATATGGAATGCTGCATGGTTTAAAAATCAGGAATCGTGTGCAAGAGTTGTTTCCTCTCACCATACTTACTCAAATCTATAATCAAAGAAACTGAATTCTATGAAGTACAATGTGGGAGCAGGATTAGATGAAGGCTTATTAATAACTGGAATATGCATATGACATATTTTGCTTGTGGAAACTGAGGAGAATTTGAAGTACTGCTGATGAAGAACAATGCCTTCACTGTAATTTATACACAATCCACAATGATGTAAACATCCCTGATTAAACTGACCCTAATTGAATAACATTGAGTGATATCATTATCACTTTTTATTTTGTGAGTAGGACCTTAATATAGCTATAGCATCAATAAAAACTTAATATTTGTATTAAAATGCATGGCCTATCTAATCTTACCTGTTTATTAATTTTCAATAATGAGTTTTCTCATAATTTTTCCTTTAGTGAATTAGAAATTACCTAAAATAGTGCATTAATCATCAATGATTTCATTTTTTATTTAGGCTTGTGATAATTTTATTAAAGTTGTAGTTATTAGAAAACAGTTGTATGGGGCCATGTCAATTGTAAGAAAATGAGACAGTGTCCCAATTTAATATTTTTGAATTTTCCCACCCAACTTTCCTCATAATCTCAGCATCAATACACACAGAGCTTATGCTTTGAGGCACGTGAAATGAGGCAATAATTTTAGTTGACAACTATGTACTATCCTGAGATTGAACTACTGCCTACAGCAATGGTTTTAGCCATCACATAGTAAACAACTCCTTCTTAGGGACTATTCGGACTCAAGTTTCTTACCTTTTTGATGATGATGTCACTGTTTTATATGGCAGCCCCCAGTCCAGTGCTGAAGCACTGTCCACAATATCTAAACAAGAAGGTGAAGATGTGCCTGATGGAAAAAATATGGGTTAGGTGAGCTTCAGTCACATGAGTTATAGTGCTGTAATGTGTGAGTTTAACAATAAGAAATCAATGGTGTGCAGCATACCAGGGGACTTTAAAAGTTTATGGAAAAGTAAACTTAAGGGCTGAGCCCCGGTGGTATAGTGGTTGTGCGCGGGACTGCGGCCCACTGGGACAGAGGTTCAATTCCAGCAGTGGGGCTGGGCCTCCTCCTCCCACCACCGGAGAGCAGTGATGCCCAAAAACAAAAAAAAAGAAAAGAAAAGTAAACTTAAAAGATAGTGATATTTTTCCAAGGAAATTTTGAAGCCTCCTGTATTAAATAAGATGTATTTATACATAAACATGCAGGAAACAGAGTTATACATTTCTCAGCTAATGAACACGAGAGACATCTATGAATCCAAACCTGTATTTCCAGAGGAGTTCAGTATTTGCTAGTTCCACTTTCAAGATTTTATTAACATAAATATCACAAATAACAAAAATTGGTATGCCATATCAGGGCAATAAGTTACTACTTTCAGGCGGTCTGGAACTCTCGTTCTCATTACATAATAGCCAGAGATGTTTTAAATGGTGGCCTGGGTTCTGCCTGGAGTGCTGATGTGGAACACTATGAAGGACAGGTAGTGAAAGACATAATTTTTTTTTTTTGGCATCACTGCCCTCTGGTGGGAGTGGAAGGCCCAGCCTTGCTCCTGGAAAGCTGCCGCTGGATATGAACTGCCAAGCCAGTGGGCCGCAGTCCCGCACTCAACCACTGTGCCACCGGGGCTCAGCCGACATAAATATTTTTAAGTATTAGTTTCTGATAATGGAAAATTTTGTTGCTGATGCTTTTGTTGTTTGCTTCATTTTATCATCAAAAAATAACTATACCTCTTCTGAGTCGTGAAATTCTCCCAAGTAGAAGAAATTTAGACATTCCAACATTGTTTTCTTTTTCTTAGTAACTTTGGGCTACAAGTTTGAAAACCAACATTGTTTTTGTTTGTTTGTTTGTTTTTTGTGGGCATCACTTTTTTTGTGTGTGTGCGAAAACCAACATTGTAAAGAATATGAAAACTTCTTAATTCCTTCTACTTAATTCTTTCAAGAAAGGGAATAAAAAGCTTAGAATAAATTCTTTAGAAAGAAGATTATGATTTTAAAAGCCTCCTGTTACCATTTGCAACAACAACAACAACAACAAAAACACCTCAAAACTGTCAATGCCAATTCAGGTAATATGTCAAATTGTATATTATAAAAAAAACACTACTCCTGTTATCAACTTATTACTCTTTGATTTATTTTTGGTTAAACAAAAAACCTTGTGTGGTTATGGATGATGTCGTTTTTTCATATACTACATTTGCCATGTTCCTGAGGTAGAGGTTGTAATATGATCCCCCATTCAGTAACCGCCATCACGCTTCAATCCAGGCTTTCATCTTCACAGTTTATACAAATTGTTCCCTTAGTCATTTCAACTGTCATTCTAGATACACATCATCTTTGTGTGTGCGTGTCGGGGGCGATATATTGGAAATGGCAGGAAGGGTAAATTTCTGACACTGGTTTGAGTAGTCATTCAGTCTATGTGTCTCAAAATAGTTCTTGGATATGACAAGCACAACTATATAATCTCATTCAAACATAACTCACCTCAGTAGATTCTTAAACTTTTTCAAGTCAAAAAAATGTCCACAGGAAAGCAAGAGATTGTGGCCACAGTGAAGCACTGGTGCCGCAGACTTCTCTTTTGTACTTGCTGTGATCCAGTGCTCCCCTCATAGTCAAATCTCTCTATAGTTCTTTAGTTTTCTAAAAATGTGGCAAACTCTGTTATCCACAAGTGCACCCATTCCCAACCTGCTTCGCACAGTTATGGATGTATTCCCTATGCACACACTGACTCTCGGTTCTGTGGACTTCAGAAGAAAGAAAGATGTGGTGTGGGGTTGAAAGTAATGGATGGGAAGAATGCCGCTTCTGATGCAAATAAAACATGGAATAATAAACATATCAACTGCCAATTTCAGAATAGTTGTATTTGTATAATGCTTACCATAAAATCAAGCCAAACCCACTCCCATAAAGTGCCTGGCCAGTCTTCTTGGAAGTAAGACATCCAATTAATTAAAAGGATGACAAGATAGATCAGACGCAGTAGCATGGCTAGAGAAAA
>PVJH01025964.1:0-30838 GCA_004026705.1 Nesogale talazaci | reverse complement strand
ATGCAGATAGCATCAGTGCTGAAAGCTCCCCCCCCCCTTTCTCTCTCATGCCTTTAAGGCCCACAAATGAAGGAGAGAAGAAAAAGCTCACAATGGGGGATCAAGTCACTAACCCACCCATGGGGAGGGTATTGTTTATCTCTTTACAGGAAAAGAAAAGACAAAGCAGACCTCATGCTGGTGCACCACTTGTTGAGAGAGATGTTCCTGCAAAAAGCAACTCATTAACAGAGAGGACTTCAGGACAGGCACCCACTTCTCAATGCCAGTGCTATAGAAGACAGTGCTGAAGATGCAGTATAGGAAGAACGAACAATGGAACCTGCCCACATGAGGGGCAAACCAAGAGGGGCGTACAACAGACCTGCAATGAGCGCAAAGCCACAAAGTGCCTGAGGAAACCCAAAAGTAGTCTTCTGAGTCGGGATAGCGCTTGGTACTTTATCTGAATTGGTTGGGGGACAATCACAGGGGGCGCTCAGTGAAAGTATCAAGATGTAAGAGGATGGGGGTGGGAAAGCTAGACAGTTCCATCCTTGACTGCATAAAGAGAAATAGGGTCTTGTAGAAGATGCACTCCTCAATCACTCCATGACAGTTAGGTTTTCTGTTTGTTTTTATTCTGCTTTATATTTAATATAGTCCTGGTGGCAAAATCAATAAAGCTAACTGAAAAGTTTGAGTTTAATTTCTCCATACACCCCATGGGAGAAGATATCTTCCATAGAGATTTGTGGCTTCAGAATCTCTAGACCTAGTCCACCTTATTCGATAGGGAAGATGTCAGAAGTGATTCAGTGGCAGTAAATAGTGGGTGGGATAATTAATTATAGTTGAACTTTTCTCTGCCTTGAATTCTCCTATATTTGGGATAACATGCAGGGGTCCATCTTTGGTGGCACATACAACACTCACTCCTTTCTCCTCACCTATCTTAAGCTACATTGGAAATTTAGTACACTACTCTCACTGGATCATTCCTTAGTTCAATACACTAATCAATACTAAAAGCAATGGAGGCTTTAAACAGCTTTCAGTAGTTCTATGCTTTTAATCTGTCGAACACAATACTGACAATCCAGAGTGGAATTATAGAGCTTAAAACTATTGGCATGTTGGGAGAGGCTGCCATTTGCCTTATAAATATTTAGAAGCCCCTCTATCCCTTAGAAACCAGTAGAGTCTCCTTATTGTAACAGGCCCAAACATAATATCTTCATATTCCTAAATGCCTCAAAAAGCATGAGTGAACATCATTTCACTATAGAATCATTTGCCCTGAGAAATATCCAAATGGCTTTTCAATTTTCCACTATTAATGGAGAAGAATTATGAAAGTGTGCTCTTATGGAGCCAACAGTTTGAGATATATTTATCACTTGTCCTCAACAAAACTGTCATTCAGAAAAATGAATACCCCCTTATTTTTCCACATACTTATAACAAAGGAAATTGAAGAACACATACTGAACTTATGGAAGAATCACAAATAATCAAAATAAGGGAAGTATTGTATACTACTCATAGAACATACAGACAAATATATGTAAAATAGGTTAAAGTTAGCCAAAACATAAAATTAATATTTCATCTATTGAAGTGTATTAAAACTCATTCTAATCTCAGAATTCGAGAATATTTTGACACATTTTAGACAACTTGTGATACTCTTCAAGCTGAGAAGTTTTGGTTTAAATTATATAACCACAGGAAATTGCTGTCTCACACTGTGGTAGTTAATGTATTGTGTCACCAGAATTCTTCGTTGTTTAGGAGTGAACGCTTAGCAAATCCCATGATATTTTCTAACACTGTGTAATCTCAGGCAATCAACTTCACAATCAGGGAAGATTGGGGGTTGAAGGCAACACCCTTACTCAGATCATAGTCCTGACGCAATCATCTCAAAGCTACAGCTGGTTCCCCTAATAAGTGTATTCTGTGGGAATGCTTGCATGTTTCCTTTTTGCTAAGTGACTCCTACATCTGATTCATCAACCTCCAGTTCTTGCAACTGGAGCTAATAACCTGGCATATTGCCTATGGATCCTAGGAGTCTTCACTGGTCTGCCATCTGATTGGTCAAAACTGGATGAATTTGCCTCTGCTGTCAGCAGCCTGTCACCTTTCTACCAATTTGGAGTCCATCAACCCTTGCAGCTCGGTGAATCAGAAAACTCTGTAGCCTAACATCTGACCCACAGACTTGGAATGTGCCCAGACCTGGACTGACTTGTTTCCACAACTACGTGGGCCATTTTCTTTCTTTCAATACATACATAAGCTTCACTGATTTTGTTTCTCTGGACACCTCAGCCTATGACACACATCAATGATAGGTGAATGATAAATAATTTTACCTTACTTGAGAGTAAGTCACTTGTGTCCTTTGAACACAAACTTTGAAGATATTTAGGCTGAGAATATATATTTATAATCCCAGTAACAGTTCCTTGCGACCAAGTTTGAATACAAATGTCCAAAAGAAAAGAATATTAGCAATGCATAGCTATTGAAAATCCAGTTTAAACTGGTGTGTTCTGATTTGATATTTTAGCAAATGGTAAGTTATTTTATTTTGCTAACTTCATTACTAAAATATACTTTTAATAATACAATTACCTCAGACATTATATGAAGATATATATTTTATAAGGCACAAAAGTATTGTCAATTGTTTAGGGAAACAAAATGAAATAGTTAAGAGACGCTTTAAAAACAATTCATAGTAGTAGCAGCCAATATTGTGTTATTTCAACATTACATGAGAAAATACCTCTCAGTAGATGGTTCAATCAAACAATCTTCCAGGAATGTAGCATCTCCTCTGAAGTATGCAGACAATTTCTACTGTATCTTAATCTTTAGAAGAATCATGTTTCCTCTCTTTATAAGATGTTCTTAGTTCTAATTCTGAAGCTTCAGCACATGATCCTAGCTAATCCATCATCTCTCACAATGTCAATGTCAAGCCTGATGTGAGAATGGATAAATAATAAGCTAAAGAGAAGAGATGTCACAAGAAATCACTTCTGGTTTAAGAAATTCTTTCTGGATTTAGCATGATATGACAAGTAACAGGTATCTTTGACAGGTGTTTTAATGTTAGTTAGGGAGAGCTGACTGGTAATAAGAAGTACACTGTATTTTTATTATGTTATACTTCTTGAAGGAATGCATTATGTTCTTTAATATAAACTTCAATCAGAATGAAATTTTATAATGTACTGCTTGATAATTCAGCTTTCATTCAAATATCTCAAATTCTTGAGATAAGGTAAAGGTATCAGATGTGTGATAACATATTTGATGAATAGCTGATATAGTTCAGGAAATGAAGTAAAGGTAGAAATGTCAAAAACATATCAGGACAAAGAAAAATGTATCAGCGATATATGTTAGATTTTTGAAGTCACAACAAATTCAAATAAATGTAAGATATTTGAAGTCATGGCAGTTAATTTAAAAGAAATAAAAGGTGGAATATAGTTCAATAAAAATATGGAAGAAATACTAAAGTACAAATGATTTATTTCTAGCAATGGATCAGGACACATCTAGCTTTTAAGAAACTCAGTGGTCATTAAACATGCATCTCAACAAATTTTCTCAATATGGCATATTTTGAAACCAAGAAAGCAGATTGATATGGAAATTGATTAAGAAGAAAAAGATGGGAACAAGGAATAATAAAAATAAATTAAACATTAGTAAAACAGTCCATTTTATGTTACTGAATTAAAATTAGAATTTGAGTAGATAACAGAGTGTCGCTATTTCTATCCCAGTCCTCATCTATGGAATTTCTAAATAAAACTAGAAGTCACCAAGTGCTTACAATTTTATAAAATGTTATTGAAATAAAGCAGGAAGGCCATCCCAATAAAGACAAACCAAGTAATTCAAATTAATCCTATCAATGAAAACAGCAACAAAAAACTAGAAAAATGTGTTTTTAAAATCACATCAATAGCACTGAAAGCTGAAATGTGAGGTAAGCAATTAGAAATATTTAAAGAACATCTTGTCTTATTAGAACTAGAATTTCCATAACATTATCTAAGTTAATTTGGGAAGATTATAAATAAATAAATCTGTAAAAATTCTATATCTGCATGATAGTAACAGAAAAAGCTAGAGATTTATATATTTGCATTAAAAATTGAATTTACATAAGACTAAATTTCACTAATGGGTGACATCTCTGCAGGAAAATGACAAAACTGCAACGAAACAGTGAACAAAATATAAGTAATTATGGGGGCTGAGCCCAGGTGGTGTAAGCGGTTGAGTGCGGGACTGCAGCCCGCGGGCTTGGCAGTTCAAATCCAGCGCCCATGACCACCAGAGGTAGTGATGCCCAAAATATATATATGCAATTATGGAGATGAGATAGAAAAGTCTTGTGGCCTACTTCTGAAATCGGTCTGTGAAAACCATACTGATGACAATGATCGGATCCACAGCCATTCACGGGGATGCACCGACAGGCTTTTCTTGGCTGGGAACATCACAAGGGTTCCCAGGGTGGCACAGACTTGCTTTTGTAAAATCACAGCATTAGAAACACTGTGAACCAATTCTGCAAGGTGCACATGAGGTCACCGTGTGTCAGAGTTCACTGTGCAACAACGAATAAGAATAATCTGCTGGGGAACCCGTCAGCACGCCGTTTTTTTCCCTGACAGTAAGAATGTTTGAACTGCTAACATTGAGAGGAGTGTCGTTAGGAGCCTGTAAGTGCATTCTGACTCCTACTAATTCTATGTGCAACAGGAAGCAATACCACCCACTCCTGTTCCCTTGTCACAGTTTTGTTGTGTTTGACCCCATAATTCTGTGTCACTCCATCTCCTAGAAAGTCTCCCTCTTTTTGACTGACCCTCCTTTTTACCAACCACGGCATCCATTTAAAGGGAATGATTTCTCCTAATGGCCTGTCCAAAGAATTTAGAAAAAGTCTTACTCATCCCTATCCTTGGAAATCCTAGGCACACGTATGAATCACCTCAATTTGGTTGGGCACATAAGTGTCTTCCAAATTTCTGACACAGCCAAGTGGGTGGTTCCAGTACCAAAATCAGTGTGTTGAAACATTTCAATTGGTACTTCATCAATTCCCAAAACCTTGTTTTGGCTAATTTCTCCAAGGTAACCTTGGCTGCTTCTTTCTGTTCCATGGGTCATTGGTCATATGATAACCCTTCATATGGTATAAATTCATTTTGCTATGATTACTATTATTAAATGTTCCCTGCTAATTGAATCCATAAGCATTGCAACTTGAGTCTTGAGGTTCTTCTTTAATTATTTCAGTGTGAGATATGTTGGCACTGTGCTTTTCCTTTTGTATCTCCAACTTCAGATCTGTGCAACATTTCATATGATGCATTATTTTGTCTTTGACTTATAAAACTTTTGTTCAGCTATTTTATTTTATCTTATCATTTCTTCCATTTGCTTTAGCAAGTCTATATTCAATAGCAGCATTCAGAGTCTCTTCTGAGATTCACTGTGGTCACTTCTTTCTTTGCTATCTTTTTAATGGCTTTTTGATTTCTTCATGTATGATGGTACAGATGTCCAAATATTACCCCCAATCCTCTGATTTTGGGTCATTATATTCAGGACCTCGATATGTTTTTAAACTGGTTTCTAAATCCAGGTGTAATGTACTTAAGGTCCTATCTTGAATATTGTATATTTTAATTTTTAACCTTCCAACTGAAGCTGCATATGAACAATTGATGGTATCCTTGGCCAGTCCTTGGCCTTGTTTTGGCTGATAAAAATTGAGTTCCATGATCATCTCTTTCAACATATGTAGTCAAGTTGATTTCTGTATATTTCACCTGATGAGGCATTTTATGTTGTGGAAACAAACAGGTATTTGCAATGAAGAAGCCATTAATCTTGCTAGGTTCTATCATGGGGCACCCAACTTTGCTTCAATCACCAAGGCCATGTTTTCCAACTTCTGATATTTTCTGTTTCCATTTTTGACACTAACTTCTGATGTTTTCTCTGTTTCCAGTTTTGATACTAAGTTTCAATGCATCTTGATTGCATGTTTGATCAATTTCAGAAAGAAAAGGTTGATTTAATGATTCACTTTATCATTGGCTCTCATGAGTAAATTTGAATTACAGTTTGTTAATTAGTATTCCTTGGAGGTTTATAGATAATATTATAGATAATATTCCATCACATATACCATTGTATTTCAATGCTTTTTTAAAATCATTTTTTAAAATGCTTTTTTTTAATATAAATCATACACCATTTCTCATGAATTTGTGATTTCCACCAGAGTAGACCATATGGCTATCTGATTCAAAGTGATCAATTGCAATTCATTTCAGCTTAATGGTGCCTAGGATATCCACTTTTATGAGTTCCATTTCATGTTTGACCACTTCCCTGGGTTTTTCTAGATTTATACTTCATACTTCCAGGGTCTAGTTTTCATAGATATCGGCAGCTCTTCTTCTTATCTTGAGTTGTGTCAGGTTAGCCAACGCAGGTCCTGAAGACGTTCTCCATCCATAGCACTCGCGTCCACTGTGCTTGGAGGAGCCGCTTCTTCCCCCTTGGTATTTTGACCTTCCAACTCGAGAGGCTCATCCTCTGGTGGTATAATACAGAATGTTCTGCCATTGTGCATAAGACTTTCGTTGAATGATCCCTCATGAGCAGGGCACTTACTCTTTCTTGCTGGTCTGCTTTTCACCTGGAAACCCTGCTGAAACCAGTCTCCCATGAATGGCCTGCTAGTACTATCGTTTCCAGCATCACGGCAATAGGCAGGCCACTGTACTATGACCAACTGACACATGAGTGAGGTTTCCATGAATAACAAAGAATAAACCGTTTGCGTTGCCAAACAATCTTATGTGAGTGCCAGGTAGACTGTCTTGTTTCTTAAATACAGTTTCCACTTGCCAGACTCTCATGGGCACTGACTCCCTGTGAGATTCTGCCCATGTGAGACATCATTGGCTGGAGACTAGAAAGCAGAAGGCAGGTAAAGGCCAGCAAAATTTTTTTTTCTTTCCTAAATCTCCATCCAAAACAATTGTACTGCAATGGCAGGAGGCTAAAGATAAGTGACGTGGACAGGCTTTATCTCAATTACCAGAGCATGGTCTCAATTTCAACAGATTCAATAGTGGCAGCAAAGGCTCCAGCAAACCTGCCTCGGTGTGTCTTTGCTGGTTTCAGATTAGGGGTGCTAGCTTCTTAATCTTTGGCTAACAGCTCCTTCTCTTTGGATGCACTTAGAGTGTTCCCTCTTTCTTTCTCTTGCTCTTCGTGTTTTTCCAATCGTTTAAACTCATCACATCTCTAGAAAGGTGATATTTTTTCTCCAGAATGAGTGCTAAAACTCTATTTTGCACCCCACACAAAAATAATTCATTTAACTATATAAATGTGAGAATAGAAATAGTATTTTTATTTTGGCCGCTCCTGTTTTATGGCTCTGGCCCATACAAAGGCATGTGAACAAGCTAAGCATTGGGCTGCTAACTACCAGGTCAGCAGTTCACACCCACCAACGACTCTTCAGGAGAAAGATGAGATTGTCTCTTCCTGTAAACATCTGCACTCTCGGGAACCCTATGCAGAGTCAGTATGTGTTGAAATTGACTTGGTAACCAAGGGTACAGTACGTGTGTGTAAAGAATAGCCTGCCATTTCTATAGTCTTATGTGCAGTTAGGACAAGGTTTCTATGACCTCAGAAAGTAAAACTACATCTCAAACAAAATAAAAAGAGCATTGAACTCTACCATCTATAAGATCAATTTTACAATGTGGATGATGGCCTTAATGATTTTAGATTGACTGAAGTAACAGGGCCAAATGATTTTTGCTCAAGTCTAATAAGGAAAGATAGATTTCTGAAACCTCCAGAATCCTCTTGACCTCCTTATGCCCATCTTTCCTTCCTTTTTCTTCCTCTTTCCCTTCATTCTTTCTTTCTTCCTTTCTTCCTACCTGCCTCCAGCCTTCCTGCATTTTTCTTTCTCTTTCTCTTGGTTCCTGTCTTCTTTCATTTTCTCTTTCTTTTTCACACTTTCATTTCCCAATAATTTTTTTTCTGGGCATCACTGTCCCCTGATGGGAGGAGGAGGCTCTGCCTTGCTCCTGGAGAGCTGCTGCTGGATTTGAACCATGTGTCAGTCCAGGTAGACTAGAAGAACAAATTCGTAGACACACATATAGATATAAGGAAAAGGTTTATATACAAGAGGAATGGGACAATGAGAAAACATGCCAGCCCAGTCCAGTTCAAAGTCATAAGTCCGATATTTACCCATATGTCCGATGTCAGTCTATAAAGACTCCTTCCAACTCAAGAAGTCACAGACCAGTGGGTGCAGAGTACCAGCGCTGGCAGGGGTCCCCTCATGGCTCCTCATTTCCAGGGTTCAGGTCCATCAACAGCATTCAGTGGTGGTAGAAGCAACTCAGCCCTGGCAGGGGTCTCCCCATGACTTCTTCAGCTTCAGAGGTCTGGTTGCATCAGGGCAAGGCCGAGTGGCTTCTCCTCTGACTCCTGCAGCACCTCAGACACTGCCATCTTGTCTTGTCCATAATTCCTTGTCTCTGAGACTAACTGCCAACAACTGGGGAGATAACTTCTCATCTTTACAAGGGAAATATTGCAAGATTTCCCAGAAGTCTCAGGAGAAAGTCATGCCCACCTGGAGGGCTCATTGGCTACTCAATGGCTATCTCCAGATTGACAGGCTAGACTCCATCCTATATCTCAATCATGAAATTAACATAAGCACATGACTGCCACAAACCACCAACCTTGTGGGCTGCAGTCCCACACACAACCTCTACGCCACCGGGGCTCAGCCCCAGTTCCCAATCATTACTGGCATTTAACTACTCTAAGTCATGGGTTATATTAGTGCACAAAGGAGTCAAATACCTTTCCCACGTGGAGCTTAAATTCTAATGAAAGTAAATTATTCCCAACCTAAACAAATATCTTTCTAGGGGATTTAAAAAACAATCATTAGAGATTTACCACACTGACCTAATATATATATATATATATATATATATATATATATATATATACTCAAAAACAGTATTGGGAAATCACATATATATTAAATATTTAAGCATTTCAGAGTTAATGAGAAAAAATAAGTGTTCTATTTCTTTTTTTTCAATGATTTTTATAGGGGGCTCTTACAACTCTTACAAAATCCAATATATCATTTGTATTAAGCATATTTGTACACATGTTGCCATATTAATTTCCAAATATTTTCCACTTGAGTCCTTGGTATAAGCTCCTCTTCCCCCCTCCTAATTTTTCATAAATCATTTTACTGGGTGCTCATACAACTTCCATCATGATCCATACATACATCAATGTATTCAGGCCACATTTGCACACTTGCTGCCATCATGACTCTCAAAACATCCTCCCTCCACTTAGGCCTCCAGTACCAGCTCCCCATATTTCCTTTCCCACCCCTCCTCCCGCATGAACCCTTAATAATTTACAAATTATTACATTTCATATCGTACACTATTCAATGTGTTCCTTCACTCATTTCCCTGTTGTCCATGTCCCAGAGAGGAGGTTACATGTAGATCCCTGAAATTGGTTCCCCCTTTCTATTCCACTATCCTCCACCCTCCCAGTATCACCATTCCCATACTAGTCCTGAGGAAACATCTATTCTAAATCCTCATGTTTCCAACTCCAGTATACATCCCCTGGTCTAGCTGGATTTGTCTCATAGAATTGGGATCATGATAGTGGGTGGGAGGAAGCATTTGAGAGCTAAAGGAAAGTTGCATATTTTATTGCTACTACACTCTACCTTAACTGGTTCATCTCCTCCCTGCAAGCTCTCTGTAAAGAGGATGTCGCTTCACCTATTGATGGGATTTGGGTCCCCAATCTGTACTCCCCCTCATTTATAATGACTTAATTTTACTTCTTTGATGCCTGACACCAGATCCCTTCAACAACTTGTGGTCACACAAGCTGGTGTGCTTCTTCCATGTAGGCTTTGTTGCTTCTGAACTAGATGGCCACTTGTTTCCTTTCAAGCCTGTACATCTCCAGATGCTACATCTTTTGATAGCCAGGCACCATCAGCTTTCTTCACCACCTTGGCTTATGCACACATTTTTCTTCAGTGATTGTGCCGGGAAGATGAGTATGATGGAATGCCAGTTTAATAGGATAAATTGTTCTTGCACTGAAGAAGTACTTGAATGAAGGTCCAAGTCGCATCTGTTGTCCTACTACTAACCCTATAAGTATACGCTCATTGATCTACTTCCCCATCATCACATATAAATATATGCACCTATGTACATGCCTGTATTTAAACCTCTTTAAATGCCCTCCCCTCCATTTTTTCCTCTATTTCCTTTTACTTTCCTCTTGTTCCACTATCATGCTCAGCCTCCATTTGGGTTTCAGTATTTTCTCTCTGTTACATTACTCTTGATCAATCTCTATCAGATTTCTCTCACGCACCTTGTCACTGATTTTGTATCAATTGTTATTCCCTTATCCTGGGCTAGTCAACACCACCTCCTTTTCCCCTCCTCCCCTTCTCCCATGTCCCTTGCCCCAGAACCATCAGTCCCATTGTTTTCACCTCCAGACTGTTTAAAGAAAATGCCCTATTTCTAAATATCTGCTTATCTTCTGCCTCACAGACCAAAAAAAAAAATTTGTGCTTCGGCAAAGTGCACAACATAGTAATTACTAGACATATTTGTTTATGTTTCAATATGGTGCTAGCATAATTCAAGTTCATTTGCTTTCTTTGGTTGTCATATTGAGCTCCCAGACCTTGCATTTATCTTACTTTATTGTTTAAAATAATTTAATGTTTTAATCATACACGACAGACTATAATGATAATCTGTAATTGTCCATTTCATTAAATTTTTATGTCGCTTACAAGACAGTAAGTCCTTTCTGCTACAGAAAGTCACTTCATAACATTATCTTTTTTTCAATTAAAGCGAGTCACTTTACAGGACATGGATCTGAGCCAGTGCTGAGGATTCCACTCACAATACGGCTTTGCAATTATGACAGAGCAGAACTTTGCCTCAATTTTCACCCAGAAAGCAATGCACAGTCCAAAGCCACACTCTGAGTTCTTAAGGATAGTGTGTGTGCCTTGAGCACGAAAGGACTGGTCAATCATTGGTATTCATGGACCCAGATCCTCGGTACTGATAAGGATTTCATGTTATAGTTTATCAAACTCATTTTTGAGGAATCCCTGATCAAGGCAAAGAAAGTTGGAAAGGATCCCAAAGCACCACATGGTAATGTAAGGAAAAAAATTAATGGTAAAATTTAGAAATGTGAAATAGTGACATACAAACTTGTACAATAGGCTAATCCCTTGCTGGTAGTTATTGCATCACTGTCATATTGCATGAGAAGCTATAGGGGAGAAGGTGGCATAGTTAAGATCATTTTATCTCCAAAATAGTGTGACCTCACTTTCCACGAGGGGAATTGTGTGTGGTTCTTGAACCATGTGCTTCAGACTCATTGTATGTCAGTAGAAGTTTGCATCTTTCTAAAATACAGAACAGCTTCAATAAAGTTCCAGACTAAGTTAGGCTAGACAGATTTGGCAATGTACTTCTGAAAATCGACCCGCGAAACACCTGGAGGCCACAACTGCACAATGTGCAAGCAAACAAGGTTTGAGGGGCATCTGTTGAGAATGAGTTTGCCAGGAGTCTGGGCTTGACTTTATAACAACTAAGGTCACCTTATCAATACACAGCAACTATGGTGGCAGACTGAGTTATGCCGTGGCCTCCTAACAGCAAGATTAGTGGGTTGAACTCTCCAGCCTCTCCTTACGAGCGAGATGAAATTTGTAGTGTCATAAAGATTTACAACCTGAGGAACCCAAGAGAGTCTCAGTGAGTTGGAATTGACTCAACAATGGTTGCTTTGGGTTCTTATTTTCCTTTCATACGACTAACTACAAATTGAAAGCCAGAAAGCAAAAAAATTGTATTAGCCAACTTCGTGTAACAAACTGTTTGTGGACTGTACAGTCAAATGCATCAGGTAATTGTCTTAGAAGTAAAACTTACTGGTTGATGCAGAGTAAAATGACCACATAGGTTTATGTGATGATATTTGGTATCTATATCATCTAGTATGTTCTTTAGAAACAAAATTTACATTCCACATATATAGCTTGCTATTAAAACAGTTGTCATATGAGTTTGTTTCCCTCATAGTAATCCCATGTGGGTTTGTAGAATTTCATTCCACAGTGTTTGCACTGCTGTGCCCTTTGGAAACAGGTAGCCTTTTCTTTTCGGAAAACTGCTCATAGAAACTTAAGCATGTATGCTGCTCAGGATTCTACATATTACAACACTATACATAGTAATCATAATAAAAATTTTACATGATGATTATTCTTCTAGCATAGATGGATAGTGAAATGATTTCTTGAAACCTAATGGATTTTAAAGTATAAAAGACACCTGGATAAAAACTAATTTGGCAACAAATCTGAGACTATGAATAGAGAGCTGGCATTTTAACAAAGATTGATAATGTAATTTATAATAGAAACATTTTATGAAACAAAGAAAATGAGATCTATTTATAACAGTTAGAAAATATGGGAATAGACGTATGAATGGAAAACTGCTTGCCCCAACAGCTAAATTATTTACCATAGATTCATTTTTTTAATAATTCATAAGACACGTTCTTCTGTACTTAAATTTTTTTAAGTTGGAGACAAGATATTTATCGGTACTAATAGAGTTAAATGTCCATTTTATTATACTATTATTTCATGTTTTATCTGTTACACATGAAGGGGATCTAAAATTCATGGACAATTTCCTTTGCCTTTTAACTCAATTTTTCTATTTTTTTGAAGTTCCTCATATATAAGCTTAGTGACCTTACAGGAGGTGTAGAAAAATTATGGAGGATGTGGTTATTTTGTTGTGTGTTTTTGTATATTCAGATAACCGATGGTTTAGAAATAAAATTAATAAAAATATAAGCAGTTATATAGACATGCCTGGTAGCATGTCTGCATGCCTTGGGCTACGAACTACAAGGTGAGTAGTTTGAGAATCCCACATTTCTCGGGAAAAAGATGGAAATTTCTATTCTGGTAAAGATTTACTGTCTCAGGAAACCTCAGAGGCAGTTGCCTTTTGCCCTATTGAGTCAAAATTGACTCAAAGACATTGAGGAACAGTTATACATCCAAGCCATAATAAATGATGTGATCTGGGACAAGATGGATATTTACACTTCTACTCTGGTGTGTTATCTGTATATGTGCTTTCTGTCTTGCTTTGCAGCACCTTAAAGTTTTGAAATTATAATTAGGTGACATCGAGTCAGTCCCAACCCTAGCGAGACTAGAGATTCTACATAGAACAGAATAAAGTACTGCCTCGTCCTATTGATCATAGCTCTGGCTGAAGCTGTTGCTATAGTCATTGTATCAACACAGATGGTGAGAACCTTCCTGGGTTTTGTTTTTTTTTGATGACCCTCTAATTTACCAAGCATACGTGCTTCTCCAGGGACATGTCCAAATTACATGAAAAGACTCACCATTTTGCTTCTAAGGAAGTGTCTGGCTGCACTTCTGAAACAAGTTTTATTCTTTCCTCTGGCAGCCCATGTTACATTTAAGGCTCTTCTACAACACCAGAAGTTAAAGGCAACAACCTTTCTCTGGTCTTCTATGAGTCACCTAATCTGGTGTCATTTGAACAGTAAGAGTGTACGGGTGGAGTCTAGCCTGTCAATCTGGAGATAGCCAATGAGACCTCTGCGTGGGTATGGCCCTCCCTTAAGAATTCTGGGAAATCTGACATTTCTTCTTTGGAGGTGAGAGACTGTCTGCTCACACCCTGGGAGACATTGCCGCTGGCAAGACATTAGTGCCCAGAGCCAGACAAGGCACACCAATGCAACCAGACCTCTGAAGCTGGAGAAGCCAGAGAAAGACCCCGGTCCGTGTTGAGATGCTCACAACGCCACTGGATCCAAAGAATTTCTAACCACTGTCTTGTGATCGTCCTGCATTTGGCTCCATTGCAATTGCTTCGTGAGTCTGAAGAGAACTTTATAGATTGGTATTGGACATATGGGCCTTTGGACTGGACTGGGTTGGGATGCTTTCTTAATGTACAGTTGCTCTTGTATATAAAACTCTTTCTTATACATAGACGAGTTTCTGTGGATTTCTTTCTCTAGTCTTCCCAGACTAACATATCTTCTTTATTCTTTGTCCAGCTTTCAGATGTATGTGAGGCAATTGAAAATGGCTCCGCTTGGGCCAGGTGTACAAAAGTATTCAAAGTAACATCCCTCTTTGAGAAATTGTGTTTTTTTTAATCCTAAAGTGGTATCAGAAATTATATATATATATTTCATTATTGCTAATCTGATGCTGCATGATTTCACTGACTATTTTCTTACAAGGCTTTCCATTAAGTAAGCAGTATCAATACACTGCCTGCTATAGTCTTATCTTTGGATCATCAGTTTAAATAACTTCTACTCCCAGGGTTCATTTACAAAGGTCCATAATAATAAAGTAAGACTGTATGTGTTTGGTCTGCAAATAAATAACAATAACATTAATGATAGTATTAATTTTGATGGAAACACTACTAATTTTAATGTAGTTCTCAATGAAATTACCAACATGTTAAATGTGCCATGAAATTGTTACTATCACCCCTCCACATATCGGCGGGAGACATCACAAATGCTTTATACAAGCTTATGACTTCAATATTTTATCAAGGCAAATTAAGTTATTATAGCAGATCATCCAGTAATTCCCTTTGCCCCAAACCCATATGATTTTTAAAAGATAAGCTTTTCACAGCTCTTAACTAAACAGTTCATGTTATCTGTGCAGGAGTTTATGTCTCAGCTATATGAGGGTTAGGTTATATATTGAACTATGAAATTTGACCCTTTTCTTAATATGCATAAAACTGTACTTCTGGCTTTTCTGAAAGCCTCGTCAGAATAATTTTCCCCTTGGCTCAGTCTCACATACTTAGAGTCTTATAGAAATAATAATAATAAACAACTGCCAAAGTTGGTTACTAAGTCAACTTTCAGCATTTTAGAATACAAATGAAGAATTTGTCTCAATACCCGTTATATGGTCATTAATTTCAGGTATTTCAAAGTGACTCTCATTATTGCTCTAAATATTAAAAAGCTATTATTTTTACCAAGAATAAAATCACTCTTTGCTCTTGTGCTATAATAAATAGGAAAAGAAACATTAATTCATAGCTTCTATGTTCCTTCCAAAGAAATAATCACTTATCCTTAACTTTTTATTTCTTTTTCTAAACTCCTTTATTGAGGGCTCGTCCAATTCCTATCCTGGAAAGACAGACATCAGTTGTATCCAGGCCACATCTGCACTTTTGTTGCCATCGTCATTCTGAAGCCATCCTCCTTACCTAGAACCCCAGTGTCAGCTCCCCACACTGCCTCTCCTCCACCACTCCTCCGCCCACATGAATCCTCAATAATTTACAAATTGTCATTATTTGGTCATGTCGTCCACTATCCAATGTGTCCCTTCACCTACTTCCCCAGGAAGGAGGTGTATATAGATCCCTGCTGTTGGTCCCCCTTTCTACTCTATCCTTGACTTTTTGGTGTGATCTTTAGGATTTTTCCATAATATTTAAAAAATTATTCTTCATTATAATTTCCAAAAATACTAGTGAATTCACTGATATTGATTCTTCACACTCTACAGTGCTGATTCGTGAGGACCTTTTAGAACAGAGTAGAACTGCCCCTGTAGCTTTCCAGGCCTGTAACTCTTTACAGGAGTAGAAAGCCCTGTTTTCCTTCCACGGAGGGGCTGCTGGTCTTGAACCACTGACCTCATGGATTACAGCTCAGCACACAACTACGATATCAGAGTTTCATTCCAAAAGCGTAACTATGGAAAGACTTAGGAACATTTCTGAGATTTTAATTCATGTTTATGATTTTAATTGATGTATTTATCATCATCTAATAGGTTTTGAAGAAGAAAACGGAGAATGTTCTGCTAGGAAAGGGCTACTTGGAACTTTTTTTCTGAAATACACCTATTCTGAAATGAGAATGCCTGAATTATAAATGTATGGCAAAAAAAGGGAAGCATATATGTCTGTGTGTCTTCACATATCAAGAATTGAGAAGGCTATATAATTGAATCAAAACAAAAGCACCCTGAGATAAAAATTCTCAAGAAATAAAAGCGCAGCATTTAGACACATACTCAGTTATTTAGTCCATGTGAAACTATTGCAAATTAAGGTCAGAAAAAAACACAAAAACTGAAATATTCTAAAGAAATCTTAAAATCTTTCATCTATAATTATGTAAAATAAAAACCAGAGCATGCTATAGACTACTTAGCTCATGATAAAATAAGAATCATAACAGATATGAAAGAAAAAATATTTGTTTATATCTAACCTGATGAAGATTTTAATTAAATCAAAAGCTAACCACTCAGTATCTAAACTAATTAATATGAGCCATAAAAGAAGCTTGATAGGGTTTTCCAAGTTAATTAAAAGTTAATTAAGTGTTTCTTTTCATTGAATTAGCTAATAATTTACATATTTTATGTTAGCTACCAAATAATATTAACTGAGAGCATATCTAATTATACCTCTGTTCTGATATAACTGTGAAACTATAGCTCAGCAAAGGGTGCAAGGAAACAAATAATTCTACAAAACCATCGTATCTAACTGCTTCACTTGTAAACTGGCAACTATGCTTAGGAAAACTGAACATACATCAACCTCTACAGATATAAAGTTAGGAGAATTATAAGAGTTCCAATCGCTTTACACTATAAAACTCTAAAAGAAAGAAACCCTGGTCTGTTTCCCTATAAAGACTTCTGAAAAGAAAAGACTTCATTTCTTCTACAGTTTGATTAAAATGGTAGTCGAGAGTTTAATGTAAACTATAAACCCATTAAAGCAAAGAAAGAGAGGTAAAACAGAACACCAAATAGCAAATGTTATGAAAAAAAAACAGATAATGTATTCCTATGGAAAAGAATAGAGTCTGGGGTCTTAAAGGTTTGTCTTAAAAGAGGCAGCCAGCTGAGTGAGACATCAACTAAGTTCACATGGAAGAAGCACACCCACCTGTGTGATCCAAGGATTGTAAATACTAAAATCCAAATGAAAGAATGATATCGAGACAGAGTAGAAGGGGGAACCAATTGCAGGGATCTACATATGACCTCCTCCTTGGGGTATGGACAACAAGGAAGTGGGAGAAGGGACACATTGGACAGTGTACAATATGACAAAATAATAATAATTTGTAAATTATTAGTGGTTCATGAGGAACGAGGAGTGGGAAGGGTTGGGAAATATGAGTAGCTGATACCAGGGACCTAAGTTGAAGGAGGATGTTTTGAGAATGATGATGGCAACAAATGTGCAAATGTGGTCTGCATGCAATTGATGTGTATATTGATCATGATATGAGTTGTATAAACACCCCAATAATTTTTTTGAAATAGAAAAAGAACGATATCAGAGCTTCGATTATAAACACTTGATTTGGTAAAGGCTAGGAACATATGGAAGCCCAAAATTCATTTGCAGAATCCTCACATAGAACAAGATGAATATTTTAAAAGAGTAAGAAATGTAAATCGGTGATTTCCACGTTGCCCAGCCACCCAGAAGGAGAACCCTGATTCCAAGTGTCATTTTAACAACCGTTTAGTAAAACTCAGCAAAAACATTGGTAAAGGTTCTACTTAACCAATGGGAACCAGCTGAGTCCTTCCACTAGTCTCTTTCCATAAATCTAGTCCTTTCGGTGTCTAGGGTACCTTCCATATTCTTCTCCAGCAACACAATTCAAATGCATCTCTTCTTCTATGGTCTTCCTTATCAATGCCCAATTTCCACATGTATATAATGCAATGGGCAATAGCATGAATTAGGTCAAGCACATGTTAGGTCATAAAGTAACCTCCTTGTCCTTCAATAGTGTAAAGACATCTTGTGCAGCAGATTCACTGTGCTGTTCAGAACTTGGATCAAGAGGCAATTTTTCCAACAAAACAAAGAAACACTGAGTGATTTAAAAAGGTATGCATAAGGCTTGCAGTCTCCTCTTGAGCAACAGAATACTCAGAATTTAAACTCATTGCCATCATGCTGATTCCTACTCACGGGGATCCTACAGGACAGAATTGAACTGCCCTGCGGTTTCTGAGGCTATATGTCTTTATAGTACTAAAAAACCTCCTTTTCCTTCCATGGAGCATCTCGTGGTTTCACACTGCTGGGCTTTCCTGTAGCAATCCAAGGCATGACCCCCTCTACCTGCAGGGTTGCATAGTAAAATGCTACTTAGAAACAGAAAAGAAAGAAGCATTGATAGGGACTACAATTTGGGTGAAACTCATATGTGCTTTCCAAAAGGTGACATACCATATGATTTCATTTATGGGCCATCCATCATTTTACTGGAGAAAAGCAAAAAAAAAAACACCCCACAGGAATTGAGAATAAATAAATGGCTACAGGGAATTAGACGTGGGATATGCAGTGACTACACAGTTAACACAATAAATAATGTATCCGGACTGTAGCAATGGACAGAAAACTATATGATTTGTCAAAATGTTAAAATTTTGCATGAGAAAAGATTGAATTTCAGAATTCATAAATTTAAAAGTGCAACAGTGTCCAGCACCAAATCTGATTATCTATCCAGACTTATATCCATGCCTTCTCAAATATTAAAATGAATAAATGGCCTTTGTTTTACATATAATCAAAGCTGTGGCATTTTCCCCACTAAATTCTATTTCTTTGTATTTTTTTTCAGCTGTAATTCCAGACAGGATCCAAAGAGGACTTCTACCGACCTCGTCTCTGGGTTTTATGGAGACTTACTTTACCCTTTTGAGTTAGCTTCTTAAAGTACTGCAGCAACATTAAAAGGGCACAAGAAATGGTGTAATTCTATTTCTTTTCACAACTCATGACTCATCTCTCATGCTTGTTCAATGTTATATCTATCAGATTATCTTACTAACATATAAATTTATTTTATATTTATTTATAATCCTCACAAAATCCTCTTTGAATGATATTTTCTTCTTCAGCTATGTGACAGTTGTTATATAATCTGCTTTTAATTTGAGACTTATGAGTGAAGAGGTGGGGTAGAGCCTGTCAATCCGGTCACAGCTTGATGACCTTATTTGGAGGCACCATGGAGATGAACAACTCACCAGAGGTGGGAAGCAAGCTCACGCCCTAGGAGACATTCCTGTGGATAAGAAACATGGAGCAACACTAGAGCCTAGGAGCTGAAGGAGCCACAAGGAGACCCTTGCCAGCATGGAGATTTTTCCACTGCCACTGGATCCGCAAGACTTTCCACCCAAAGGCCTGTGATCTTCCTTCACTCAGCATCATTGCATGTGTTTCGTGAATCTGAAGATGACTTTTTACATTGCTATCAGACATATGGGATAGTATCAAACTTATGAATCTGATCTGGATTGGCCTGGGATGTTTTCCCAATATTCAATTGCTCTTGTACATAAAGCTCTTATACACTGAGTGTTTATGAATTTGTTTCTCTAGTCTACCCAAACACAAACTAAAACCTCTGATTCTCTTTATTCTATAAAAAGAATAATCCACCAGCTACTTCTTTTCCAATCCTTGTCAATATCTGACTTTAACTACATAAAAAAAAATTCCAAGAAAGAAATTTCCCACTCAAAAATACATGTAAGTTTTACCTGAACTGTGGCAAGATTATAATTTCCTATGTGTATGAATGCATAAGGTATGGATGTTCTTCATTCTTAATTGGGGTACTTGAGGGTCTATCATTCTTATCACTTTGTAACAACTTTTAGTAATTGAAGGAAAGGAATTTTTACCTGACATTTCAAATTGCTAGATGAACTTGAGTCTTGGTGAATTAAGATTTACATGCAAAATGAAGCCACAAATACTGAACTCATCATTCAAGTGTTAGCTTTATCTTCTTCCCAATTTGCCATTGGTTTTTCCATATTTGTACAGGTGGCTTTTTACGTAATCAAGATTTTTTCTTTCATGCTCTCTCCATGGTATATATAATTTTTTTAGGTTTTCCCCACCCCAAAGTCATTTTCCTCTATCTTACTATTTATGCAGAGATTTAATAAATAATCATCAATTACCTGGTGTTTGCAATCCACCACCCTCATTATTGGAAACACAAGTAGCGGTAGTAGTAGCACAGAATACGAGGTGTATTAGTGCTTATAAAAGAATAGGACCATCACTTCATTAAGCTCATTGTTTGTTGGTTTTAATAGAAAAAAATCAAATGAACACAGGATTGTTATAAAAACGTGCTCCCTACAGTGATGAGGAAAGTATCAGCTACTGTAGGTATTCATAGAAGGAAATGTTTCCATGAAAACTGATGCGAAAGCTAATACTTGAATGATGAGTTCAGTATGTGTGGCTTCATTTTACATGTAAATCTTAATTCACCAAGAATCAAGTTCATGCAGCAATAAATAAAATATATACCAAGTAAATGCTGACTGTTATTGTCGCTTTTAAAATCGGGCTTCCTATATGAACGTATAGATATTGCTGGATTCTGTATCGAATGTTAACTAAATGTCTGTTTCTTTTAATTTCATAAGTATCTGTGTTAGTCCGGGTAGACTAGAGGAACAAATTTCAGAGACACGCATATAGGTATAAGGAAAGGGTTTATATACAAAAGAAATGTGACACTAAGAAGGCATCCCAATCCAGTCCAGTGCAAAGTCATAAGTCCAATATTAACCCATATGCCTGAAGTCAGTCTATAAAGTCTGCTTCCCACTCAGGAAGTCACAGGTCAGTGGTGCAGAATTCTGGCACTGGCAGAGGTCTCCCCATGGCTCCTCGCTTCCAGGGCTCAGGTCCATCAACAGCATGCCACTCCAGCTTCAGAGGTCTGTCTTCATCAGGGCAAAGCCGTGTGGTCTCTCCAATGGCTCCTCCAGCTTCTCGAATGCTTCCAGCTTGTCTTGTCCGTGATTCATCATCTCTGAAACTAACTTCCAACAACTGGGGAAGATAGCTTCTCATCTTCATGAGGGAAATACTGCGAGATTTCCCAGGAGTCTCAGGTGAAAGCCATGCCCACACAGAGGCCTCATCAGCTACTCAATGGCTTTCTCCTGATTAACAGGCCAGACTCCACCGCTACATTTCAATTATAAAATTAACATAAGCACATGACTGCCACAGTATCTTTTGTGATCTAGTTCCTCCCTTGCCGCCCTGGAGCCAACGCTGACTCCTAGCAATTGGACCTGCTTACAGGAGTAGAAAAAGCAGTCTTGCTCTCTCAAAACTGCTGGCCAGACCCCATGCTTAACGACGACACCACCAGGGCTCCTGAGTCTTCTTTGTAATTGAGGTTCAAATATGCAAAGCTTCTCATTTATTATTTTGTTGGAGTTTGTTTTGGCTTTGTTTTTAACATTTTATCGGTTTGAGAGAAAGATCATCGAGCATATTGGCTTTCCGTTCGGCAATTTATACACATTTGTTTCATGATTGCCATCCTTAGATGTAGCAGCTCTTGCTACTTTGTTCCCAATGGTTATTAAGTCTGTGAACCCCTCTTTATCATCCATCCTTGCTTTCCAAACCTTATCCCAGAGGAAATGCTGTACTTACAGTCTCATAAGGTTGATTGTTCTAAAGAGTAACAACATTGCTATTGTCATTGTACATCGTGTAGATTCACCTATTGTTTGGTTCAGGGGGAGTTCCATTCCAGACTCGAAGAATATATAAGAGCCATTGTCACAGGGTTCCACAAGTCTCTACCAGAAGGGGACTATTGGTCTTTTTAAAATTATTTTCAGTTTTCTTTCATATTCTCTCTCACACACACAACCCCCCACCCCACTCTCACCAGGACCATCTGTTGTTAGTGGTAGCTGGGCACCATCTACTTCTTCTCAGGCTCATGGAGACTGGTATTTAAGTGATCCATTCATCCTTTTGAATTGTTCTTTTTTCATTGCGTTTTGGTTTTCTTCCCTCCTTTTTTGCTTTGGACAGGGAGAAACCAATAATTATATCTTAAATGGCCACTTACAAGCGCTTAAGACTTCCATTGCTACATATTAAAGCAATGTGTACAACATTGTCTTTGTGTCTATAGTATAACAATTGACTGGTTTTCCCCAGGCTCCAAAATTGATTTCTGCAAAGTACTTCTCTATAGGTAAGAAATTCCTTGGCATTGTCCCCTATTTTCTCTAAGATCTACAAGAATATATTTACAACACAAACAAATAACATGTAGAAATATTATCTACCAAACATTTATATAAGATCATGTTTTTAGTCTCTTTTTCCAACCCATACTTGTTCATCTTGCTGGTGTGCATTTGTTTACACTTGTAGATCAATGGGGGTCGTTACTGAAAATGACAGGATTGTGTACTGAAATTTGTTGACTGTAATTCTGGTGCACTTCTCAGTGTCTTCTTTTTTCTTGTGATATTGTTCTAAACACCTAATACTTGTATGCTACATTGCCCTTTACCCAAATTGATACTGCATGTCTATAATCCAGTTACTGAATTTCCTGAATGCCCCTCTGCCCCCTTGTAACCATCAAATAATAGTTCTTTCTGTCTATAAATACTTTATTTTCATAATAGGGAATTTGCACAATTTTCTTCTTTTGTAATTAACTTAGTTCCCCCAGCCAGCTTCTCATTTGAGTGGAGAAATAATTTTAAACCTGGAAAATAATGAGGGTAACACACTTCTTAAGGATCGTTAACATGATAAGAATGGATATGGGCTGAGCCCAGGTGGCGTAGTGGTTGAGTGCGGGACTGCGGCGCACTGGCTTAGCAGTTCAAATCCAGCAGCAGCTCTAGGAGCAAGACTGGGTAGTTCCCACGACCACCAGAGGGCAGTGATTGCTCCTCTCCCAAAAATATAATGGATGATCTACCCCAATGGTTTTGTTGTGGTTTCTCCAAGTAGCACACTGGCTGGGTTCTTTTATACCATGAAATTTGAATCCAAGCACTAAGGGGAATGTGTCCTTTTTAATTCTACCCTTGCCTAATCATTCACCCAGTAAATATTTATTGAGCCCTTACTACCAATCAGACACTTCCCCAGGGCTTAGGATCAAACAGTAAGCAAAGGAGAAAAGGATCCATGCCTTCCTGAAGCTTACATTCTAGTGAGGATAGCAGGTAATAAGCAATGAAAATACACACACTATTTTGTATGCTACCCATAACCAATGCCAAACATTTGCCTATCACTCTCAGTTTCAAAACTCTGAAGCTTAACAAGAACAGATAATTTCATCTTGTTCAACTTCACAAGTGTCTAGTGGGTTTGAACCACTGACTTTAGTTATTAAACCAATGCTTACTCCACAGCACCATCAAAATTCCTTTTGTATGTTAGAAGGTGATAAAGACTGTCTAAACATGTAAAAGGAAGGGTGTGAGATTTCTAAAGTGATGGTTAGGCAAAGGGAGGGTTATGGTTTATTGTAAATTGAGGGTTTTCAAGTATAGGTGTAGGTCTCTTTGAAAAGGTGATAGATACATGAATAAGTTAACTATGCAATGCGAAGTGTTCCAGGTAGGATGAATGACTAATACAAAGTCCCTAGGATGTACAGGAAGGAGTTGTTTCTGCTAACAATACTGAAATTCCTGAAGCTGTAGAAGAATGAGTGTAGGGAAGCAAGACAAGTAAGGACATTGATATCTACTTTAAATAATACAAGGAGCCACTAAGAATTGAAACAACTAACGACAAAAATATGTAAACTGAGCTATGTTTCACCTTGCTACTTTGTTGCACATAGACTGAGTGTGTTATAATAGAACTAGAGAGACAAGTTGTGAGACTATAAAAGAAATGAGAAGTTGTCAGAATCTAGTTCTCAGAATGGAGAATGGGAGAATGAGCAACATGGGCTGTCTTAACTGACTCCACGTTCTTCCCTGAGAAGCTATCAAATGGAATTGTCTTCAGCAACTAGTAAGAGAGAGTGGAGGCAGCCCAAGCTTAGAGTAAAAGTAGTCCGATACTTTAGTTTTTAGTATGTTGAATTAGAGATGTCCACCTACATGTTCAAGGATCCTTAGTGCCTTATGCACTGGGCTGTTAACCACAAGGTCAGTAGTTTGAAACAGCCAGCTACTCCTCAAGGGATTTCCACTTCCTTAAACAAGTACAGTCTTGGAAACCCACAGGGACAATGGTACCCTCTCCTGTAGGGTCACTGGGAGGGAGAATGGACTCAATGACAGTGCATTGAGTTGAGATATACCAGCTCTCCAATCACCTTTCATACTGTGGGGCCCTACGTGTTGCTATGAGACTGCAGGCGATTCCAACAATATTCTGAAGGGATCACATGTAAATGTCACTGGTGCGGCTTCTCTAGAGAAGTCAACACAACACTAATGGATTTCACAAACATTATATCGGGTATAAGGAGACAGATTCAAATGAGAATATATTGTATGGATCCAGCTATATGATTTTCGGGAATATTTCAGCCTAATAGAGGATTACAGAAATTAAAACTTAAGTTCACTATGAGGTGAGTAGAGGAGGCTTGAGTAGAAAGGGCCATGAAGGCTGTCAGGAATTACAGCAATGTCTGCATCTCAATTAAGCTATCACTACACAAACGAATGTATTTTTCAAAACACATTGATCTGTATACTTCATGCCTAATGTGCATTTATTATATTGAACTAAACCTGAATTTAAACTTCTATATACAAAATAAGTTTAAATAGTTCAAGTGAAGGAAAAGGATCTCTCTTCTGCTCTAACTGGTCACCTAAGTCGTCTTATCTCACTCACACAACCCCAAATCCTGAATTGTCCTTGGCATTCAAGGTCTATATAATCATCTCCTGTAACTCCCCCTTGCTCATCACTTCGGTGACCACACCAGGACAGGGAAACCACGCAAACTCTCCAAGCAAACTCTGGCCTGCAGACATTGCCGCTTACCATTCTGCATGTATGGATTCTCCAAAGCTCTTTTTCTTACTTCCTTCAATCTCTGCTCAATTCCGACTAGATTTCCGTTTCACAGAAGCCAACATTTACAATTAGTATTGCACGAGTCCCTGCACTTCTATGCCTATCCCTACTTTTCTCCCCAGAGCTCATGTAGTTATTTATGCATTTTACTTATCTATTTATTTATATCCTGTCTCTGCTCCCTAAAATGTAAGCAGCTTGAGGTCAAGGACAATCTGTTTTGTTCATTGCTACATCCCCAAGGATATAGCACAGAGTACAGCAGGAAATGCCTACTGCATTCATTGTTCGAAGAAAAAGCAATATGACACTCACTTGCAGATGAGAAAAGATGAGTCCCTGAGCACTTAATGCAACTGATCAAAACCACACAGTATGCATTGGTGAAACCCAGAAGCCTAAGAAAGAAACTTTTTTTTTCATTTTGCCTTTGACTAGCTCTGTACAAATTTTCATTGCAAAAGAGGAGAAGGGAATTGTATGAATAGTTGCTGCCCTTCAGTTTCTTTTCATAATGTAAAAAATAAGAGGAGATATTGAAAGAGCTGGAATCTTTTCAAATATTAATAGCCTTTAACCCATTTAGTGCTTACATTGAGTGTCTAAAATGAAATTTATACAAAGAAGAGCTTTGAATGCCAACTGCTCTCATTTTTCCCTTTTTCTTTCTCCACATGTGTTGTATTTGATTCACTCCAGTGAAAGAGTACAAATAATTCACTGAGCTATTTGATATGGATAATGAACAGCCAATCCATGTGAGGTACTCAGAGGTTGACAAATGAAAGGAAATTGCTTTGGGAGGGAGATGAGCCCAAGGACCACATCAGCAAACTGGGGGGATAGATGGAGATAGAAGTGATATGGGGAATGCAAATTGACACTCATGCCTGAAAGGTGCCCTAGAAATAGTGCTATTATGGTCCCATTGGGATGCTGGACTGTACAGCACAGGCTGCTAACGACTTCTAAAATTGTAAAAATATCTATATTGTATCAGTAGGACTACTTTCATAGTAATCTGTTCCTGTCATTATGGGCTTTTGTTCAAAGCTCAGATCTCCAATTCATCCAGAAGTACTTAGTTATTTCCCTAGTATTGGTTCAAGAACTTAACTCATTTGAAGTAGGAAACATTTCTACACTCATCATCCACTTGAAGTTGTAGTGCTTTAACTGCCAGCACTGGCCAAATGATGCACTTAAGTAACAATTTGAAGAATACTGGGGTGCTTGTCAACTATTTTATTTTAAAATGTGTCTCCATTTGTGGTTCTTAATTTCACTACAGTAGTGAGATTGCTGAAAAGGCATTCCCAGGTACCCTACAGACTCTGTCAGTCTCACACTGCCTAACTTCCCTGGGTGAACGCCCTTGAACCATGAGGAAGAAAGAAATAAGAGGAACTGTTACATATTGTTCCATCCGAACAGGTTACAGTACTCTGGATTAATATCACATAAAGGTGATATTATAAATATCAAACTGAAGAATCAACCACTAAAATGGGGAAAATGGAGCCATTTTTAGGACTATCTCGTTGGTGGTTAAGATTCAGCCCCATCGCTGGTCTGATATTCTGTTAGCACAGCTCCTAGAGACCTAGAGATAACTAATCCTGGTTTTTGTTCTGACGCTCTCGCTGCCTGTGCCAGGCTTTGTTAAGACAAGGTAGTCCAGCTCTCAGCACAAACCTGGATGACTTTTGGTGTAGAGGTGTTCCAGTCTAACATGAATACAGCTGGCTTGGAGAGGGAGGTGTTGGCAGTTGTGAATTCTTAAGTTCTAATGCGGGTCTCACTCACATGAACACTGCCATGTATTACTGCCAACCTTCCAGAACACCTCCAGAATTGCCAGACCACCTAATGCTGGTCACTCTGCATGGGTCCTGACTTACCGACTAATCTGTTTTATTTCAGAAAGCATACGTTATTTGATTGACAAAACACTTATGTAAACAAAAAAGGGTGTTACTTTTGTCTTTCTGTCATTAAAAACCTATTAAGATACTGAATATTATCACTCTAATCTGTTTTTGATTCTATTGTTTCGTTTTGGTGCTTTAGTTAACAAAAAAAGACAAGTCCTATTTTAATATCATCTAATTATATGCACACATGTGTGCATACACACCTTATATAAAACAAGGGGGGAGTTATGATAACTTTTTCAGCATAACCAAAGACCTTGAGGAGGTCTGAGAGTTTAGGATTCAAGCCTTGGGGGATAGCAAGGACAATTAGTAAAACATAGTTGACAAAAGATGCTCTATATCCTACTTTGGTGAGTAGAAACTAGACTCAATAGCTCATGAACAGAAACCTAAGGTAAAATTAATAGTCTCTCCCAATCCATCATGGAAGGTGAAAGTGATGAAAATTAAAAGATATGTGGAAGAAGTTAGTCTGATTAACTAATAAACAAGGCAAACATTAGTATCCACAGCCTGAAACCCGAAGAACCAGGTGTTACCTAGTTATCACTACCAACTGCAGTGAAGGGAATCACACTAGAAGATTCTGGGTGGAATGTTAGAGAAAATGTTGAACAACATTGTAAGAGAGACCAGGCTTAATGACCATTTAGAGATGGGGGAACCTCCAAACCTAGGGCCCTTGGTCTTTTCTCATATCTGGAACGGAACTCACTCCCCCCTATACCTCAATTTTCTAACAACACATAGCATGCACATCCTTCAAAATGATTGGAAAATTAAGATGAAGAGGGTAGCATTTGACCAAGGAAAAACTACAGAGAGGTTCAGAAAGAAGGAAGAATGGGAAAAGGAAACATAGGTAACTGGGATAAATGATGGTATATTTACAGAATTGTAATCAGTGAGATGAAACAATATGTTTATGAATTGTTGAACATAATCTGTGGTGTAGCCCTTCATTTGATTCACAATAAAAAGATTTTTAATGAATACATTCAGTCCCAATTAACTCCTCGTCTACTAGTGCAAACATTTTCCTGCATATGGGGTCAGATCTTTTATACGTCCATCCATACTTGTTCTTGACCAAGAATGATTTAATTTGGCAAAAATGCATCAACTCAGAAAACAAAATTGCCTGGTTCCATACCCATAGTCAAGGTCTCTTATGGCTGAAGTAAAAAATATTGTAATTTTTTTAGAGCTCAAAGAATTTGCTTTGTCTTTTAACACCATTGTATTTCTTTTTATATAAAAGTAGGAGAGCAGCAGAGCAGCTGTCTCTCCTACAGTAACTTCATACAGTAACTTCAGGAGCATTAAAAGGAAGCTGGCATGGCTATACTTGGCAGCAATCAACTGTAGTAGATGGTCCATGTCACTTTCAGAGTAAGCAATGCTGTTTGGCAAAGTTATCTTTCTAGACAGGTATTTAGAAGACAAATTTTGAGTTATCATGAGCGTCGACACACTATCACTTGGGTTCTATAGAGCCTGGGAGTTGCTAAGACATATTTGTCCATGTGCTGAGAGCAAAAGTTCAGGAAATGCAGGTCAATAAACTACTTCTGTGGAATGATTTAGAAGAGTCACAAGAATTATTGGGTCATAAGATCTTTGCTGAGAAGACCTTTCTCATCTCCGTTTTCTGGTCTGGTATATAGGATATGTGTAATGTTTGTGGAATTTATTTAATAAATCCATTTCTCTTCACTTGGGTAAAGTTGTCAGCCAAGATTGGTATAGAGGTATGGTATGGTAAGGAGACAAGCCTTTCCTAAATTGAAACCAGATTGTGGCAAGTCCCCTCTGTGTCCTACTGACAGTTTCACTGTGAGTCTATCTGTGCCTGGTCATGTCTCTAAGTCTTTCTTCAAATCATCCATACGCAACCTGCTTCTGAAGCCATAAGCCACAGCCTTGAAAACCCTGTAGGATCACAGAAGAACCCACATAGCTGTCCTGTGATATACATGAGGCATCTGTAGGACTGGAAAATACTTGAAGAATCTGGAGTATATAAAGAAGACTATGACATCAGTATTGAAGTAAAATTCATTGCTGCTGTTGTTGTTGTTAGGTTAGGTCCAGTCCATTCTGCCTCACAGCGACCATATATACAACCAAATGAAAATCCACTCAGCCTTGTGCCATATTGCATTTGTGTTACAGTCCCTTGCTGCAGTCACAGTGTCCGCTCATCTCTTTGAGGGCCTTTCCCATCCTTTTCTGATCCTCTACACTACCCAGCATGCTGTCCTTTTCTAGAGCTTTGTCTCTCCTGCGTGTGTGAGACAAGGTCTCCTCATACTTGCCATGGAGGGCGAGCTGACTGGCCTTCATCCCACACAAATAGGTTTGCTCTTTTGGCTGTATGTGGTTCTTTCAATAGCCTTCACCAGCACCATAATGCAAACCCGTTGATTCTTCTTTGATCTTCCTTATTCAATGTCCAACTTCCATATGTCTATAAAGCTATTGAAAACACTGTGGCTTCAGTCAGGTGTACCTTACTCCTCAGAGTAACATTCTTGCCTCTCAACACTTTAAGATGTCGTGTGCAGCATATTTACCCAATGCAATGTGTCCTTTTATCACTTGACTGAAGCTTCCATGGATATGGATTGTGAGTCCAGCCAAGGCAAAATCCTTGCTAATTTCAGTCTTTGCTTCATTTATCATAATGTTATCTACTGGTTCGTTTGTGAGGATGTTCTTTCTTCTATACATTGAGTTGTAATTTATAGTGAAGGACGTGACCCTTGATCTTCATCAGAAAGTGCTTCACATTCCCCTCACTTTCAGTAAACCAGGCTGTGTCATCTGCAAATAACAGGTTGTTAATAAGCCTTCCTTCAATCTTAATGCCACATTCATCTTCATATAATTCAGCTTCTCTGCTTATTTGCTCAGCATACAGCTTGAACAAGTGTAGTGAAAGTATGCAATCCTGACATACATCTTTCCTTATCTTACACCACATAACATTCCTTTGTTCTGTTCCTACAACTGCCTCTTGATCCATATACAGCTTCTGCAGGAACACAAGGTGATCTGGAATTCCAATTCTTCTTAAGGTTATCCATCATTTTCTATGACTCACAAGTCATATGCCTTATCATAGTTAATAAGATAAAACTGGTTACAGGATGCAAAGGGTGAGATACAAACACCATGTGACAGAATAAGGGAGGCACATCACTGCACACATGAGCGAGTGAGGCAGAGTAGCAAGCAGGCTTCCTGGCCCACAGAGATAGAGGCCAAGACTGAGAGGATAAAGACCAAAGAGATTTGTCTGCTGGCCAAGAAGAGGCACTGCTGTGGACCGTTGACTATATCCTTGATGTTTTTTAATTTTTATTTTGTTATCCTGACTTGTGAACTTCCCACAACAAAGAATAATTCCTGCAGTTTCTGTATGGCCACTGCAATGTTTTAGCCAGTCCAGCAGAGATGGAGGGACAATGGTTAGTGTTAAAATAAAGTAAGTGAAGGACAGAAGTGGGGGGCATGTCTGTCCTCAACCTTGTGACTGTCATTCTTGGACAGGTGTCAAATTGGATTTCCCTTCTCCCTATTGAAATCAGAGGAGGTCACTTACGAGTTACATGCCACTGAATCAGTCATTTAAAAGGAAGGAAAGAAATGAAAGACCTAAATGGATGTCAAAAGAGACTGAAACTTGTTCTTAACTGTGCTACAATGAATGGAAGAAATGATGATATAAAT
>PVJH01025963.1:0-30739 GCA_004026705.1 Nesogale talazaci | reverse complement strand
CCGAGCCGGTATTTTCTATGAGTCTAGGCAAAGACCATTTACTTGATTATCATGGGGTTTTAAATCACATATTTGCCTTGTGATGAGGAAAGCAAATTGAAGAGAAATCAGGATACAGAGAGTTTATGTTTTATTTGAGTTTTTTACCCCATTAATTCTAGTTGCCTTAAGAGACATCAGGACCAAATTCGGTTTCCCTTCTTAATTCAGAATTCTATTTTCTTCAATAATCCTCTTCCACGAGCGTTTCTGTGCTTTCACTTGTGTGTGTTTGTGTTTGTATACATACATACATGCATACATATATATTTGTATATGACTGTCTATTTGTATATGACCATATATATGTATGCACGTTTATGTGTTTCCATCTTTACTTCTCTCTTTCTTTATCTCTAGATATAGGTGCTTGTAAAATGGCACAGCAAGCTTACCTCTTCCTCACCAGGTCTGTTAAGGGACACGTAAGTGGATAATCATGTCCTTTATATCATGGGGCCTGGTGATAATAGAGCGGACAGGTGTCATTCACCACCAACCCCCAGTGTCTCATGCAATATCAAAATATTGAGGCAGAAGAGCTTACTGCAAACTTTGAAAATCAACTGTGATAGAAGCCAGGGGTAAAGACATAGTGTGTGTGCTCTCTTCACTCTCCTGTGTGCGAGTTTCTCCCTTGCCACCACACAGGGATTTGGAGAGCATCCAAAGGACTCTCGCCATTGTCCCTTCCCCATTTTTAATCGCACAACAAATCCTGATTCTTGACTTTCTTTTACTTGGTTAATATTTCGCCAAGTATTGACATCTCGTCCATACTGGGCATTTTGTAATTTAGTGAATAGAAAATACCAGGTGCTATGCTTCCCTCATTTTCAGTGTTTTAAGTTCATGGTTCTGTTAAGTTTAGACATTGTTTATGGAGATTCATTGTAACAGTACATTAATTCTAGTCGTAGAAAACATGAGAACTTTTTCGCATATTTGACCACTGCTCTGTTCTGTCAGGCAGTCGAGGTAAGGGACCTTTTTCTCAACATGTGGAACGGTGTAAATTTTTCATTCAAGGGAGTATTAGTAGTATACAGGAGCACTCTCCAGTTACTCTGTAGGAATGGCCACCAGTTCTGTGTAAAGCCCAACGTCTGTGAGCCATTCCACTTTCTAACTCCATTACATTGTGTCAATTCAGCAATCCATTCTGCAAATGCAATATAATGCTTGCAGATTTTCCAACAACTGGCCGTGAAACGACAAAGCTTTTTTTCCCCACAGTATTTCCTGATACTGTGTTGGCCCTCATTCCGCAGGTGTGAACCCTAGGATAATTTCTTAGCCTTTACTTTCTGGAGCTATGGAGTTTCCGCAAATTTTTATGGAATTCCTGTATGTTTAGGAATGAACCCCATGGAATGCTCACAGATTTTACCTGATGTTTTGTTCTTGTCTAAGACCATATGCAGGTCATGTCTCATTATGGGCAAATTAAATATTTTAAAGCACATTTTAGTGATTGAAGCATAAATATACAAGGATCACAATTCTCCTGAATGGTGTGCCTTCCAAGCTGTTGAAAATTAACCACTCAGTTTTATGTTATGTCAAAAAGGACACATGCACACCATGTATTCCTGCAAGAACATGTTCTTTGTCATTAACTAAAAAGTAGTAAATATTCATTTTCTAGTCTTATATCCAAGAAATTAATCAGCATCAAACAAATATGTTCTCTGTGTATGTATGATAAGGTGCTTACCATAATCTTCTTTCAGTTTCTCTGCAAAAATTCAAACATTCCGAAATTAGTTTACCAAGAAGGAAAGCAAATTTCTACATCAGTTCAGACAGGCTGACACAAAATATTGTATTCCTGATCTAAGACCATATACCACACCCCACCCAGATGAGCATAAACTTGCACTCCCAGAATGAAGATCTGAGTCTCCAGATGTGACAGTAATGCACAGGTAAAAGCCCATCTCTGTCTTTGTTGCACAGGCAAACAGAGATGAAAATGAAAACTCTTTGGGGACATCAGACTCCTACACATTGAAATTGTAACTGAGGTGAATCTCAGTAGAATGCCAAAGGCAACGTTGCTTGCTATTTTCATTGTCACATCTTTGAACAGCCGTCATGCATATCGTCAGAGATAGAGAAATTGTCATCTGTGTCTCTTGCAAGTGCATGAAGATTGGATGGACACCATACATATCCTTTGACAAAAAAGGAAGCGTCCCAAGTTAACAAGAGTGGTCGAAACATACACAAAACAAAGCAGACTTTCAATATAGCTAATTAAATTATGGGATACTTGTCTCTGTTTCCTAAGATGTACGTAAGAGTAAGACATGGCATTCCTTCTATTTCTTTGTGGGTATGGAATCAAGTCCATGCACGAGGCAAATGGACAATGTGCTATACTCGTAGATCTTGAAGGTTTCAGATCATTGGGATATACCTCCATTGCAGGGAAGTGATACATTTCTTCAAATTAGAAGGCTGCTAAACCCTGACACATGTCCGCTTGGGATCCGGGGTGGGGATGGGGTTTCAATCCAGAAGTTTATACCTTTCCCAGGTACTGATAGATGTATGCATTTGTTCTTTCAATAAGTTTAACCCCTCCAACACTTTCTCCTCATCTTCTGACAATCCAAGAAAAGAAGGTGTCGTCTGTGACATTCAAGCTTATTATGCAATTTGTGTTCCCTTTGTATTGGAGGCAGGGGGGGATTCAAAGGCCGTCTGTTTTCATTTTGTATTTGATAGTCAATTGCTACAGAATCTTCAATCATGCATTCATAAAGCGGACTATCTCCGTACAAATGGAAGACTGCTTTCCTTTTCAATATCCGTGGCCAAAAGTGATTGCACTTTTTATATGATTCATTGCAGGCTCTGATTTTGCTGAAACAGAAATGTATAAGCCATCCTACCCCAGATACAGAAAAATTATGCAAGAGAGACAAGTGTCCTAGGACCTTTGAACCCTTTGGAGGGAAAGTTGAAAGGAGCATTCCCTGTTCTCCATCATTGGGCGGTAGAGCAGACCCAGATTTGTCTAGATTTCTCTGGATAAAAGGTAGGTGTAGGATAAGAATATTTGGAAGTCAATAGAATGTGTATTCTGTAGGATCTCATTAGGGAACATTGTGATTGAAGTAGCAGAGTCTCAAGTACAAATAGATGAGCACATGTTGGAACTACTGTCTGTGTTCTGTGATGACAAGTTCCTGCTAATTCTGCCTTCATAATGGCTAAAACTTAGTTTTAAAATATCTATCTATTGCAATTTTGTTGAGATGAGAAACTCATCGTATTCTCTCTTAGTACCATCTGGAAAACTATGACAACCCATATTTATTAAAGATAATGTTGAAGCAATTTGCAAGATAAGAATTTCAATTTCTTTGTTGAAGCAAATCAATATATTGGGGACTCATAAAGCTTTTATCACAATCCAAACTCTTCAGAATTTCAATGCCCTTTCTTTAGTCAAGCAAAAGTCTTCATTCTTAAGTCCACATTGTGGAAAGGATTGTCTTCAGATCTGTTAGAACATGTTTTCCTCCATTTTTAACATATATGACAAGAGATGCCTTACACACTGCAAATTAATGATATGCTTAGATGCAAACTGAAAAACTGGAAACTGGAGTCCACCCAGAGACACCTCAGTATGAAAGAACTAGGAACCTACTTGATCAAAGGTCCATGGAGCATACTTTCTCTGTCCATATTCTCAATAGATTATTTTATGTGTGAGACACTGCATAAATTGAATATTTAATTAAAGTATTTACTTACACTTTACTCCTTAAATTGCACCACAAAAAATTCCTTTTCTCTACTCTCAGGTGAATCCCCAAATATGCATGGCTGAAGTTTAAAATGCCACATAGTTCCCGAGTTTCTGTCCATATATTTAAAACCTACTTTTTTGTTACATAATAAATATTTATTTCTTTGTTTCATCTCAGCATCTTTTCAGCGATATTCTCTCTGTTGTACCAATGCAATAATTTTCTTCTAGTGTTGCATATTTAACTCGAAAAATATGATTTTTCCCCTTAAGTTGTCTGCTTCATTTAATCTTTCTTTCTTTAAAGTCAGCAGTGCACTTTAAAATGGATTTCACAACATCTTCTATATCTGCATGACAATAGCATAATATAGAAATTGACAATGGCACTGTTATGTTAGCTAGATAACAGGGTTCAAAATCTTTAAACTTTTCTACCAACATTTGCATACGTTTGCTGTTGGCTGTAATTCCCTTGTATGCAGAGATTCAGTTGAAACCATTTTTTTTTTCAAGATAGAGAGCATCGCATTTTCTCGTTTTATGTTCACAGTCTTTCCCAGAGTATCTGACACCACACAACATTCTCCCTTGTGCTCCTCCACCATCCATTCATCATTTCTAAGGAAATACCTGCTGTCATCATTTGGGAAGCTTTGATTGGTTTATTTTCATGCCTTTACTGAGATACGAGTGTTCCTTCATTTGTAAAGTTTAACATTTTTTTTTCGTTGTTGTTGAAGTGATTCAGTCCATGGTGGATTTGATATTTTTTTTGCATATGGTGGTTTTGATATTTTTTTTGCTAGTGTTAGGTGTAACAAGTTTATGGTTAAGCCCTAAATTTTGGACATTTGTCATGCTTTCTTGTCAAAGATTGATGGTGACTGCTTTCCTATGGATGCTTCTTATCCACTTTCTGTTCTATCTGTGTTTGAGGGAGCAGAGGGTCAAAGTCCATTTATTTGTATTTTCTATTTATTTTTTTTGGGGGGGCGCATCACTGCCATCTTGGGATGGGAGTAGGAGGCCCAGCCTTTGCTCCTGTGGAGCCTCTGCTGGAATTGAACCTCCATTCCAGTGGGCTGCAGTCCCGTGCACAACCACTACGCCACGAGGGCTCAGCCCTGAGATTTATTTTCTATAGGATACATTACATGCAGTGATTATGCTGAAATAGAAATTTATAACTCACTCTACCCCAGAAAGAGAAAATTATGCAAGAATTATAACTATCCTAGGTCCTGAGAATGCTTTTGAAGGAATGCTAAACAAAATTGCCTAACTTAAATCACATTGAGAGTGTTTGTGCTGTCAGTTCTCCTATTACATCTTTATATTTACCTAGCAGTTCTACCAAATATCTTCCCAGGATTCCAAATAGTATTTCCTTCTGTTTTTCCAAGTTCGTGTCTTGCTCACGGTCAGTCACCTCTGCATGTACCTTTTCTCTGCAAACTGTGTAGCAGTTCATGTCCAAGGTAATTAGATTCTTTTTTGTGTGTGGGCATCACTGCCTCTGATGTTCAAGGGAGCTTCCCAGTGCCACTCCTGAGAGCCACCACTGGATTTGAACCGCCAAGCCTGCAGACTGCTGTCCCACACTCAACCACTTACGCCACCGGGGCTCAGCCTCGTAATTAGATTCTTAAAAATAATTTTACAGAAAGTATGTCCTCCTTCCCATTGAGTTGGTTTTGATATATAGGACAGATTTTTATTTTGAGGTATAGAACCTTATAGGATAGACTATAATTGCCACTGTAGGTTTCTGAGGTGGTAAATCTTTACAAGAAGAGAGTCTCATCTTTTATCCTTGGAGTAGGTGGTGGCTTTGAACTGCTAACCATTCTGCTAACTGCTAACCCAACTTGAAATCCACTAAGCCACCAGAACTCCCTAGGAAATATATTGTTCTCAGTAAAATTTGTTAAATGTTGCTCATATTAATTTTTGAAAGTATGTTCTTCTCTTATAGTATGTATATGCCCAAGTTCTCTTTGGTCAAATAGACATTTTCAAAATTGATTTAGAAGATGACAGCACAAGAAATTGATTTAGAAGATGACAGCACAAGTATCTTTGAATTACTATTTTTTCTTAAGTTGTGTCTCATATGAAGATACAGCTTTAACTCCTTTTATTTTGCTTAAAAAATAAATATGGCCCTGTTTTGCATAGGAATAATGTGACATAATTTAAATGATTCTTGATTCTTTACATATTTAAGAAACATGATCAGTGCATTCTTTTACTGTCCTTTTAATCTTCATACAATGTCATAAGCAAGTATGCCTGGTATATTTGAAAGTTGATAGCATTTTGCGTATATGGATAAGAAATTTTAACTGATGCATTCTACATGGTTATGATAAATCAACTTTCTAAAGTAACTGTTATAAGATATGTATGATGTGGAATAATATACATATAATATTAGGTATTAATGAATATATACTTCTAGGTGCAAATAATCTCAGATTAAGTTTCAAGAAAACAAAATCTAATACAAAGTTCTTTGTATTAGTAAACTAAAATGTTCTCCATTCAATATTTTTTGCATATGTATAAAATAATTCACTTTAGGAAAATTAGATCATAAAGAAATTTTATTAAAGTTTACCATATTTTTTCTCAAGGTGATCTGAAATAAAAAGAGTATCTAACAGCCATTAGTGCCAGAAACAGGAAAACAAGCAAGTTCTTCTTAATAGTTTTTAACCAAGTGAATCTCTAATTTTTTAGGCACTTCAAATATTTACCAAATAATGCTTCAAATGTTTCACTATAAAATCTGTTGAGGTCAATATAGTTTTACTTTGAAGTGTAGAGGGACAAATATTCTGAAGCTATTTTATCAAAATCTATAATTCTCCCATATTCTCCCTAAAGTCCTCCTCGGAAATAGTATAATTTAAATTGTTATCATCAGCAGCATCATATTTCCCTCTTCTACAACCACCTCCGTGATTGGTATTACTAATACCTGGTCCTGGCCTCAGCACCAGGCAGTACAAACAACATTACTATTAAGTCATTAGTGATAGTAAGATCTTAAAGGATTTCAATAATACAGAAGTATAAACTGAAATGAAAAGATACAGAAATTATGGCGTTTCTTACAGTTGCCTGTCCTATGGTTAGGATGGGATCCAAAATGAATTTTTTATTTAGACTACTACACATTGTTTCTAGACTTTTTCTAACCCTCCAGGGTAATTTGAAAAATAATACCATAGGGTTATATCACTTGGACTTATCTGTCTAATAACAAGTAAGGATTGAAATCAACTTTACATTAAAAAATATGACAAAGAGAAAAAATAAAATCCAAATTCTATAAAATGAGTATTGGACACCTTCTCAACCCTTTCATTTGGCTAGAAGAAAGGGAGGCTTCCAATTAAAATGATAATTTATGAATTAGTGAATATTTTACAGAACATATAAAGCAGAGTGCTCTTTGAATTTTAATACTTTGTAATAAACATGCATGTCTGACTCCAAATAAATTCAAATGATTTCCAATTCAAATTTGCATTTAGAAACCAAAATAATTAGGTTCCTATCAATCAAGGTATTGAAAAGGAAAACATGTTTTATAACTTTGTGCTAAGGCCTTTGCTTCTTTGGACATAAAAATAGACTTTTGATCCTATTTTGCAGTAGGGTGAATGTCATCAATTCATCGTTCCTGTCCTTCTCTTATTTTGATTAGCAAATACTAATTAATTAAAGAGATGCAAGCTATTTACTAGTGAGGTAAATATTACTTAAAGGAAAAAAAACATTCTATGCAATCGCAAGACACTGGTAATTACAGCATCATATCACCTAAGAAAATTACTTCTTCAATTATATTATTTGTATGTTGAATAATATAAGACTCTTGCTATTCCCCTTTTGAATTTTACTGTAGATATAGAAAATGTAGCTATCTATTAAACATAAAGATATGCAAACTTTAACTGATATGGGGTTTTAAGTATATTTATTTACTCTTGGAAAAAAACAAACTTTGTACAACTTAATACCAATACTCGTTCCTTGCAGAGCTGATTTTTTTTCAAATTATATGCATGGCATTCATGCAAATAAAAATCTTAACTCTATCTTTCCTCAATTCCATTGGATAATGAATGAGATAAAAATAGGAATGTTTGGAATTAAGTAGATAAATGCTCAGCAAACTTGCATCGAGATAAATTGCAACTGAAGAAATAAAGTTTCCATTAGATTGGTAAACCCAGGGACCATTGTCTTCTTTGTAATGTCAAATTACTAAAAACTGTTTTAATAATACTTACAATTGAGTTTTAATCATATCTATGCTTTGTAATTTTATTAAGATGAGAATCTCACCATATTTTCTCTTTATTTCATCTGTAAAATGGAGAATAAAATATCTATTAGTGACAATAATGTTAACAATTTGCAAATAACATAATTATGTCAATAATATTACTTCATTATTTTAAAGTCATCTTCCTGCATAAGTGCATGATATAGATAGAATTGTCTTTAAAACCTTGAGAACTTGTTTTCCTTAAGTATTTAATATATATGAAAGAAAGATTTCTTATATGGTACAAATGAATAGTGTATTTAGCTGTGATTGGAAAGGTCATAGGTCTAGTCCACCCAGAATAACCTTAGTTAAACTTCTGAAAAATCAGCCATAGAAAACCCTGTAGAGAAAAATCTCCTGGACACATTCTTGATAAATTTTTGTAATGCACTGCATATTTTGAATCTTTAAATTTAAATCTCTCAGGACTTCTAATAAATAGATATACTTTCATTTCTAGAAAAATCTGTTTCTCCTCTCATCTTTGATTCCCAAAGTATATGTGGTGAAAATTGTAAAATATCATATAGGTCCCTATATTTCTGTGCAGATGATCCTTATTTATTTGTTCTTTACATAAGAAATTTATTGATTTATCATTGTTTATGGCTTTTTTCCTCTGTTTCTCTCTTCTTTGACTAAATAAATTACCTTATTCAACCTTTTATACTTATTAAGTTGTAAAATTTCATTTTTCACACAACTGGACCAATAGATAAAATAATGATAAATCATTGTAGTTGTCAAGGATTTTGGTTTCCTTTGATTCTAAAAAGATGAACTGCATTAGGTTACTTTTCTGCACAAGAACTCTTTAGATTATCTTTTTTTGGGGGGGGGGGATCACTGCTCTCTGGTGGTGGGAGTAGGAGGCCGAGCCCCACTGCTGGAATTGAACCTCCGTCCCAGTGGGCCGCAGTCCCGCGCACAACCATTCCGCCACCGGGGCTCAGTCCAAACTCTTTAGATTATTGGAAAACAAAAATGTTATTTGAAGATGAAGATGTGTCTGATTCAAGCCAAAGCATTTTCAATCACCTCATATGTTTATCAAAATTGGGCATTTAATTAGGAAGACCAAAGAAAGATCAGTGCATTTGAATTGTGGTGCTGACAAAGAATGTTGAAAATGTCATGGATCCCTAAATGACAAACTTATGTGTCTTGCCAGAAGTATGGCCAGAATGCTCCATAGAGGCAAGAATGGCATGACTCTGTCTTACCTAATTTTGGCATGCTTTCACAAGAGACCAGTGCTTGGAGAAGGACATTATGCTTACTGAAGTAGTGGGGCAGTAAGTCTCTCCATGAGATATATTGACACAGTGGCTGCAACAATTGACTGCAGCAAAGAAAAATTGTGAGGAGGGCCCACGACGAGGCATTTCATTTCATCGTGCATTGGGATGCTGTGGGTCAGAATAGACTAGTGGCTCCTAACAACAACAACAACAACAAAGAAAACTGATGTGACCCTTCATCCTGGCCAGCTCCCCTTAAGAACATTTCCATTGGTGGCACACAGCCAAGGTAATTTTTGAGTAGCCAAAGGATCTGATCATTTTCTTTTAAACTTGAGAGCATCCTACCAAATCAAGGACTTCTCTGCTCTCAAATCACGGCTTTCATGCATTCTCTTTAATTGTGTTTGTGTGTAATAACTCAACCAATCTTTTCTAGGAATGCCAAGGAACCCAGCTCTATTAAGTCATGACTTCTTAAGAAAACCAGGTGAAATTAACATAGATAAAGAGGATCAGTATAATACAGGAGTATGGGTAACTACATTTCACATTGAATGTTTTATACTAAACATATTATAATTAGAATCAAGGTCCTGTCTATATTCATAACACTATCCTCAAATCAGAGAAGGATCTACAGGATCCAATCTTAAGTACAAACTGTTATTTCACATCATTCTTAAATCCTCTAATTCCTCTTTTACTATATCCAGCTATGCTGTCTTGCACCTCTTCTAATAGTCCATGCTAGATATGTTGAAAAGCTCTGGGTTGGAAGCCTGCTCAGTCCCTTCACCACTTGAGCCCCAAGAGAAGATTTTATGTATCACTCAGCTCATCTGGATGCAAACACTCTAAGTATCCATAGCAAAGAGGCGTCATTCATTCTACTGTGGGACCAGTTCATTGTCCTTAAAGTTCTGGCTCTTTTTTGCCTACACTTTCCAACCTTCACTAAAAGACATCTAGTGGGAGTCCTGAGCATCTTGCAAGACTGTAGTAGACAATCATTTTGCCAACAGGAACTGCTGTAGAACCACTGGTGTGCTCAATGCAGGAAAAATAAGTCATTATGCAGAATAGCACCAATGAAGCATTCAACTTTCCTCTAGTTCTTTAATGCTTGCTCCCCCCCACACACACACACACTATCATGATCCCAATTCGACCTTACAAATCTAGATAGACTAGAGGACGTACACTGGTACAGATAAGAGCTGGAGCGCGAGTCTGAGCCACCTAGAGACACCTTCCAGAGCTGAGATGCTCAGCACACCACTGAATACGCAAGACCTACCACCCATTGGCTGTGTTCTTCCTGTGTTTTGGCATCATTATATGTCTTTCATTATTCTGAAGAGGACTGTATAGATTGGTATCAGACATATGGGATAATATCAGACTTATGGACTCAATCAGGATTGGGCTGGGGTGTTTTATCAATAATCAATTGCTCTTGTATATAAACCTCTTTCTTATGCATATACAGGTGCCTCCCTGAATTCATTTCTCTAGTCTACCTGGACTAACACAAGTGTTAAAGGATAGCATATTCTGGGTGATGCAGACAATTGTTTGGGCTGAGAGGCAGGAATACAAAAGTGTAAGAATTTAAACAATTTCTTAGTTAAGATTTTACTCAAAATTAATTTAAGACTAAAATTGTGTACATAATCTATAATTTTCCATTTAGTTAAGTTACCTTGAACTATGGTATCTCTACAATAACATTGTTATTTGCTGTCCTACTTTTATGGTTTTATTATTCTACAGTTGCTAAGTGTTTAGACACCTTTAAAGCAGAAATGCTGCAATGATTTATAAATACAACTTTTTTTTATCTCGTAGCTAGATGTATGTGTACTGAAGAGATAATGTCAGGCAAACATTTCACTCAAGGAAATCTTGATATGGTAAAACAATGCTTTCCAGTTACTCTGTAGGACTGTACATCTGTTCTCCAATTAGCACACTGAAAGTGGTCAGTAAAATTTCCTGATTTAAATAGCAGTGTGAGGATTCAGTTATTCATTTGAAAGATGTTCTGCTACAAATGTGCATTTACAAATATTTGCTTGGCTGCCCTAAAAGGGCTCTGTTATTTCCTGCCTCCTGTATTGTTCCTTTTAGCTCTTTTGCCAAATGTCCATCCTCTGCCAAAGCCAGTCTTTCATTTCACAAAATACTTTGTTTTCTAATACATTTTCAGAATTTATGAACAGCTAACAAAATTAGCTATTGGTGAGAAAGCACAATTGGAAATATGTTCTTGTATTATGTTGTGTACATACCAAGGTTCTCAATGGGCAAAGCAGATATTTCTAAAAACTTCTGCAAGATTTCAGTATAAATATCCTAGAATCACAATTATTTTTAAGGTATCTTTTACATGTAGATCAGTGGTTCTCAACCTTCCTAATGCCATGACATTTAATAAAGTTCCTCATGTTGAGGAGACCCCCAATCATAAAATTATTTTTATTGCTACTTCATAATTGTAATTTTGTTATTGTTATGAATCATAATGTAAATATCTGATATGTAGAATGTATTTTCATTGTTACAAATTTGACATAATTAAAGCATATGGTTAATTGAAAAGTAATGTGTAATTATCTATTATGGAATATTTATTTCTAGCTACAAATAAATGAAATTTTGTCTTGAAGCTTGGTGTTGCATGGATAAGTCTTCTTATAATAACGGTGAACTACATCGTCTCATTTAGTATGCATAAAAATCCACCATTAGAGCAGAGGTTGAAATTGTTTCTTTCTCACCAGATCAGAAATTCTTGGGTCAGTTTTTGTGAGAGCACAAGGAAGATCACTTTCCACAAGTCTACTTCTATATTTAGACTTGATAAACAACAAACTAAAAAAAACAGGTTTCGAAAAGATATGTTGTTGGAAAAGGAAGAAGAAAGTACACTAGACTGCAAACACTTGACCCAGAACTTTGTAACTGGCAGTGTAGAGAAATCAGTTCTGACTATTGCTGTTAATTAGTTCAACGATCTACTCTTGTGCTGGCTCAGGAACCTCTTCAACTTTGACTGTGAATAGTCAGGTGCAAACGAGGTGTCAGGTAGATTTGGAAACTATGATGAAATTTTGTCGGTAAGTATGTGCAAGTGTTCCTTTACATAAATGATCATCGCAATTCTTTTGTCTGGTTCAACGTCATGCTCCTCAAAGAGAGCAGATAAGAGAGACAACATGCAAATTTTATTTTCATCTACTATTTTTTTTTTTGCCACAGCTGAAGTTTCATTTGGAATGATCAGACTTTTCAAACAAATAGAGGCATGTTGCATTTGGTCCTTGCAGTGACAAATTTAACTCATTCAAGGTAGCAAAGATGTCAATCAAGTAAGTTATTTATTGCAGTTCGCTTTTATCGCTGAAAAGGGCTATCATCAGAATTGTGGTCTTGGACTGAACCCCAATGGTGTAGTGGTTGTGTGCGGGACTGCGGCCCACTGGGTTGGAGGTTCAAATCCAGCAGCAGCTCTCCAGGAGCAAGGCTGGGCCTCCGACTGCTACCAGAGGGCAGTGATGCCCCCCCACCAAAAAAAAAACAAATAAATGAACTGTGGCTTGCTTTGTGATTAAAAAGTATTTTGAGTCCATTACAAAGCTCAAAAACACGTTTTAAGAGGTTTTCTCTTGACAACCATTTCACTTCAGTGGAAAATAGCAGGGTGTTATACAACATATCCAACTTCTCACACAATTGTGAAAACAGTCAACTGTTTAAAGTATTCAGAATCTATGACACCTTCTATTACTTCTTGAAACCCTTATGGCAACATCTTTGTTACTAATATTTGCCGATAAATCATACAGTCAGTTCCGGTGACTTTTGGTGATTCATTAAGCTGAAATCCTGACTGACATCCTAGCATAGCTGGAGCACCACAAGCATCACCCCAGGAGATCTTAGGTTCTTTCACATGTGAACCACCTGTGTCAAACACATCACATAGTTGTCATTTCAATATTCTATGAAAAGGAACTTGAGGAATAGAACATCCATATCTTCCCTAAACAAGATATTTGGTCCTTTCTCTTTAAAGCTGGACTAGACCTGATATCAGAAAGTAGAGGCTCACAGAACTGAAGGGACCACCACTTGTCGTGCCATGCAGACAAGAACTTGAAGGAGACCCAGTGTAAACAACAATGGCTTTATCTTTGGGGTATTAAAGGTCAGCAAATAGGTGGCATTTCCTAGATGTAAGATTGAACTTATTTTCCCAGAACACAGAACACAGAATCAGCAAAATTCACATTCAGATTTTGTCTTTTGTATAGTCTCCATCCATTTAAGAAAGACCCTTTTCTGAAGCTTGTGAGTGTTTTCATTCAATTTTCAACCTATGAAACAGAGGAAGGTTTGATCATCTCTTACTTATCCAGAAATGCTTGGAGACTGGAGAGAACAGTAGCCCTGGGTGAATATAGATAAGGAGGAAAGTTGCTGGGGTACCTAGAGTCTGTGTTACTGACAGAGGAGATTCTTGAGGTATTGAGCAGCATGCGGAGTACAAAAGGATTGAGCAGCATGCGGAGTACAAAAAGGATAGGGACACTAAAAGGAACCATACAATGAAATTACATTTGGATAAATAAAAAAATACAAGAAAACAAACTCACCTTTCTGTTCTGGAGGGCTTGCTGGGGAAGAAAAAGAATTGAAGCAGAGAAAGAAGAAAACTATATTACTCAATTTCATGACCAAATAGCTTCAATGATTTTATGGGAGTATATACTTATTTACTTTCTCAAACGAGTTGCTTGTTAATGGATTATTGAACAATGACAATGTTCATAAATACTGTGGAACAAAAGTGTTTTAATGCACAACATCTGATATTATACAACTGCAGTAATTCATTATTTCTCATGAGATGGCCGTTTTCCTATTTTTCAGGACTAATTGCAATCCTTCCCTGGAAGCTCCTAAATTATAGGAGAAGCAGCCCTAACATTCATCAAACAGTGCTCTGAAGAAATCTTGACTACTGGAAAATCAAAGATTAAAATCAACGCTTATGAACTCTAAGTTGGAAATGGCTAACCATTTTAATCTGATGACTCCATTCTTAGAAAGCTACGATCATAGAAATGGCAGAGAATACAGTTTTAGCTACTATTTTTAAGAAATTGCATAATGCACTTTTATAGGAAAGTGTTGCATACATGTAATTTATTTATTTTTAAAATCATACTTGGAGCAGAGAACCACTACAATTGCCTTGGCACATACAGTTTTTCAAAAGTAGAAAGATAGCCTCTCACCTCAGAATAGTTATTAATGTTATCATGATGAAAAGTGGTAAGCATACAATGCAGTAGATCAATCTACTGAAGATGAGAAAGGAATAATTATCCTTGTGAGAACAAGAAATAGTATAAAATGGGTTGGGGATGGTGAAATTTTGTAAGAATGAATTTGCAGGGATTCTCATTCCAGATTTCCCACTAGCCTGAATGTAAGTAAATCTTCTCCAACAATCAGGATGTAAACATAAGGAAAAAGACGATGGTGGCTATAAATCTTGGGAAACGATTCAATAGTTAAGAAACCAAAAACCACCAGAAAGCAGAGGCTGTCAGGGATAGTTAGAGAGTAGAGAAGCCACAGTGTTCACTGGACACCTAGGGCTTGATTCCAGCAGCTGGTTTTCTTGGATGCCTGGTGGTCCAAGTGCTACCTCTAGCAGATATCAGGCAGTCCAAATCAACACTTTCTCCTTTGATTTCCATTTTGACTCAGTCCAAATTTGTGGAGCTTCTATGTTTTTTGGCTTTCTATTTCATTGTGATTTCTCTCTGCATTAATTTCTATTTTGTGCCAAACATTGTGTTTGCTTGTTTCAATTAATTCAATGTTTTTCTATATATGAAATTTAGTTTTGTTTGCATTACAGAGATAATAACTTGCTTAATGGTTACTCGTGGGTTTCACAATGTAATGTGAGAGCAATGGGGAATTGGAAATAAAGATTGATCTAAATGATCTAAATTTGAGATTAGTGGTGATTGATTTGCTTTTTGTGTTCGTACTGTAGAAAATAGGAAGCAAATAAATTCAGTATTGATCACTTTGCTTAATCACTAGAATTAAAGAAAAAATAGAGGAAGACATTTACAGTAGAGTAAAACAATAGTGGGCAAACTTGTGCGGTTATGGTCTAATCTCCTGCTATTCTTTTATTAGCACATCAAAGATATATAACATTCATGATGATAGTGATAGCAAGCTCACTATCTTGATATTTCTCTTTTATTTATACAATATTTATATGTAATTTTCAAAAGTCCTTGCATTGCTTTCTCTAAATACTTCCCTTTTTTATCCCAAGTATCCCAAACTGACATCCTTTCTAATATCCTCTGCAGTGTGTCCCTCTACAATTGTGAAATATTTTGTGATTACAGTTTGCTAAAAGTTTTATAAATATTTTCATATTCTTTTAGATGTTTCCAAAAATTATGTGTGTTTTTGGAATTACTTGACTTCTTGTCCTGGAATCATGATATTGCTCAGTAAATTTGCATCTTATGTATTTTAAGACACTTTACATAGTGATTGGCAAAATTGAAGTAGAATGAATTTTCTCTTATTTTGTCTTCATTTCAGAGGTGACAAGAAAACAATCTTCAAATTTATAGCTATCCTCTGGGAAAAGAAAATAGATAATGCATTATAAAGGAAAATTTTAACTATTTTTGAATATTGATCATTTGCAAATCATTACCATCTATAGTGTTGCATGACATTGTTTATGGTCATAAAATATAATGGTGGTATAAGCTTTATGTCTGAATTTGATATAGTATATATTGATAAGTAGTTGGATTAAAATTATAATATGTTCATTTTATTTATCTCTGGCAAATCCAATCAGCTTACAATTTTGGCCTGACATGCATTGCTTTATGTGGATACTAACACTATGAATTTATAAACTAAGTGAAGAAATATAGACATGGATTGTAATTCTGTCAATCACATCTACTCTTTTTCTGATTAACAAGAATCTCATTTAAAAATTAGTAGCAATTTCAGTCAAACAGAATTACACATGAGGAAAAATAATTTTTGCATAATTTGAACTGTTAGAACAAAGAGGAAAAGGGCACTTATAGCAGTCTAAATACTGCCACGTACATATGTAAATATATTTATATATGATGATGAGGAAAGACATCTATGCACATATATTTATAGGTTCAGCATTAAGGTAACAGATGTTGGATATTGGATATTGGATATTGGAGCCCTACTTAAGTACCCCTGCAACACAAGAACACTGTGCTGTATTAACCTGGCATTCCCTGATGCTCACTTTCCAGACACAACCACTGAAGACAAAGCAGGTGCATAAGCAAGTATAATAAAGTCGATGGTGAACAGCTATCAAAAGATACAGTGTCTGGGGTCTTAAATGCTTGAAGATAAGAAAGTGGCCATCTACCTCAGAAGCAACAAAGCCTATATGAAAGAAGCACACCAATCTCTGTGATCACAAAGTATTGAAGGGTTCAGGTATAAGGCATCACAGAAGAAAAAATCATATCATTGTGAGTGCAGATTGGAGACCCAAAATCCATGTGCATGCAACTGGACATTCCCTTACAGAAAGTTTTGTGGGAAGAGATTCATCAATCAGTGTGCAACAATGAAACATCCACCTTTCCTCAAGTGCTTAAATGTTTCCTACCCCTCACTATCATGATCTGAATTCTGCCTTCCAAATCCTGCTAGAGTATGAAAACTGGTACAGATAGGAACCAGAAACACAGGGAATTCAGGACAGATGAAGCATTCAGGATCAGTGGTAAGAGTAGAGATTCTGAGAGAGTGGAAGGAAGGTTCGGTAGAGAGGGGGAATTGATTATAAAGATCTACTCTTCCCTGTGGTACAGAAAACAAGGAAGTCAGAGCCAGGGTACATCATACAATGTAAGATATGACAAAGTAAGAAGAGTTCATAAATTAGCAAGGGTTCATGAAAAATCAGTAGCTGATATCAAGAGCTGAAGTAGAAAGCAAATGTTTTGAGGTTGATGAGTACAATGGTTGTACACATGTGCTTTACACACAGTGGACTTATTCATGTATTGTGATAAGAGTTGGATGAGCCCCCCATAAAATTAATTTTTAAAAAAGAAATTTTAAGTGATTTTCAAATTCATTGAGATGAGTTTGTTTTGGTTTGAGGTTCATTCTGGAGGGTGACAAGAAACTCACCTTCATATCTCCTCCATCCTGAGAAAAGAAATTAGATATGATATTAGAAATGAAAAGTTTGAATAGAAATCTGTTTCATTACTGATTATTGACATTTATCTACACCAGTATTTCTGTGCAGCATTTTATCGAGGCATAAAACAGTGAACTGTCATATTTTCAAATCTATATAACATATAGTGATATTAAATGGGATTAAAATAGCAAAATGATGATCTCACTTACATGTGCTCACATCATTCTGTTTAGATTTAGGCATGATATCGATTACTTTACACACTTGTTTGCCCGTTGAGAGCTGGATCAGATATGATGACAGTGAGCAGAGACTGCTAGATCAAGAGGGACCGACCACCTCTTAGGATATGATGCTGACTAAAACTCAGGATGAGACATAATGTATACTTTCATGATCCCGTGTTCTGGAAAATGGTGAACTTGCCTGAATAGAGTGACCATTATCTCCCAGAGGTCTCAACACATCATCCTTACAAATTCCTCTTGCAGAACTTGGTCTGTGAATTCCAGCTATTGGCTACCTTGGATTTTTCCTGGTCCATGTGCTCCCTCCAGCAGATGCCAGGAGGTGAGAATGGAACACCTTCTCCTTTGAGCTCCATTTTGACCCACTTCAAATTTCTGGAGCTTTTCTGTTTTTCTGCTTTCTATTTCATTGTGGTTTCTGTCTGCATTAATTTCTACATTGTGTAGGATTTTTTATTTTGTCTTATTTATTTAAAATTTCTGAATATTTTTCCATGTAAGAAATCCTGGGTGGGTTAATTTATAGAGATAATAACTTGATTTATGGTTACTTGAGGCTTTTATAAGGGGGTGTTGGAAGCTATGCATAGTAGAAAGAAGAAATGTTCAAAATTGAATTTGGTAGAGATTGTGCATAACTGAATGGTAACATATTAATAGGCATACATACATTGCATATTGATCAAACTGCTTAAAAATCAACATAAAAGGAGAATAGAGGCAGACATTTACAGTAGATGAAAGCATTACTGGGGAGAATCAATGCTGTCTAATTCCTGTGGCATGCAGTTCTGCTACTTCTTCCTCAGGAGCACATTGGCGGTATAAAGAATTTGCCATGAGAGAGATTTCATGTTTCACGGTCTTGGTTTTTCTGTTATGTTTATACTGTACAACTGAATTTTTAATTGTCTTCATTTGCTTCCTCTAGATATTTTTTCTGAGTATCCTACTTGGTCTACCTCCTTTTCAATATCCTCTACAGTGTGACCCTCCTCTGACACGAAAATATTTGGAGATTTTCTCAGGAGTTTCAGATTGGTAATAATTTTATTAATATTTTCATTTTTTGAAAAATAACAAAAGCATTCCCCCAAAATTACATGTATATTTGAACTATATCCTCCTTAAGGTGGGAGCATGGCCTTGTTCCACATGTATAAATGCTGTACACTTACAGATACTTCAGATTGTGATTGGCAAATTTGAATTGAATGAGTTTGTTCTTCTTTTACATCTTCATTATGGAGCACAATGCTAAACTCACCTTCATATCTCTGCCTAATCTATTTTAAAAGAAAATAGACAATCCTCAATGAAGGAGATTTTCAACTAATCTTTTGATGATTCATGGCTAATTACCATTTATCCCCATCAATACCACTCTATGACCTTGTTACATGGTTATGATGGGATAAGTATTCTTGTTATCATAAACTGAGTTTGTTATGATTGAGGTTGACATGAAATGGGAATAAAACTATAACATGTTCATTTTACTTATCCTTCACAAACCCATTCAGTTGATATTTTGAGCTGACATGGTACTTTATGTAGATATTAATGCTATGAATTTGTGAACCAGTAAAAAAAATGATAGACTTTGTTAGTAATTCTGTTCTTCACACTTTCTCTTTTGCTAAGGAACAAGAATTTCAATTTGGAATTCCATGCATTTTCAGTAAAATGAAATTGTCATTAGGCAAATATATTTTTGCTAATTTGAGATGTTATGACTATATTTTCTGGCCATATAAAAGTGTTTTTCACCAATAATTTTATTCTTATGTGGATAAAAATAACACTATCCTTTAAGTCTTGAGGATTGCTCTAGGAAAAAGAAGAGTACAAAACAAATTAGAAATAATTAAGCCAAGTAACAGAAATTCAATTCCTTTATTCATAAACACATATTCTGTAAAAACCCAACACCAAGATACCAAATTCTTGCTGTTACCTATAGAAGTACTTTTCTCCCCAGCTGTATCATTTGTATTCCCACAAGGAGGAAACCGTAGCATCGATTCCACAAATCAAATTGAAAATATTGGGAGAAACTTGGTTAAGAGAAGTAATTCACCATAATCTTTCTTTATGACAATCATTATAAAAAGCAACAGAAGTAATTTAGAAATAAAGTAAATAACTGAGTTCCAATTAATTTAATTCACCAAGTCATTTCCCTTCATTTAGCAACAATAACAACAACAACAACAAAACTTAAAAAATCTAACTCCCAGCCAGTGAGCTGAATTCCATCATACCAACTCTATAAAACAGAGTGAAAAAAAAGAGTGGATCTGGACCTTTGGGCTTAGAATATTGTATCTCTTGTGAAAGTATGAAAGCCTTGTGTGTTTCCCACAGAGTGGCTATGGTTTGAAGTGCTGATACTGAGGTGAGAACATTGCATTCCTAAATCAAGGACTGGTTTTCTTTTGTATTGGGGCGAAGATACCTTTTGCATTGCAAGAGGATGAATATGCTGTGCTGACCACTGAAATGGAGATTTGAGTGCATCCTTAGCACCAGGAAGAGAAGGACTGATGATCTACTCTCAAAAGTCAGCCACTGAAAACCTCGCATGAAAAACAAACCAGAACCAAGGTAGCATGAATAAATGTGCATTGAAAGGCTATGAAAGAATATGGAAACAAGAAGTTAAAAGAACAAACCAAAGAACTCCAGCATTTCCTGCCATCTGCCCTACCTTATTTCCTTTTCCCTTCCTTCCTTAGTTCTCTGTGTACATCACATTAAATGTTCTATGAAACCCTTTTGAAACAATTTAAGAATGATGTAAAAGAAACAAAGCTTAGAAAAATGTTTGGGCTGATTGTGTTCTGGAAAACAAATGGTGGATCTGCCTGGATGGTGAGAGTGAACATAATCTCCCAGAAGTCTAAGAATGCCATCATTGCAAAATCCTCTTGCAGAACTTGCCCTGTGAATTCCAGCAACTGGCTCCCTGGGATTCCTGCTGGTCCACATGATTCCTCCAGCAGATGCCAGGGTGTAAGAATGGAACAACCTCTCCTTTGATTTCCTTTTTGATCCATTTCAAATTTCTGGAAATTTTATTTCTTCCTGCTTTCTATTTCATTGTGGTTTCTGTCTGCATTAATTTGTACATTGTGTGGAAATTTTTGCTTTATCTTATTTGTCTAAATTTTCTGAATATTTTTCTATGTTACAAACCCAGCATAGATCAATTTACAGAGATGTTAATTGGATTAATGGTTCCTTGGGTATTAGCTTAAGGGGTGTGGAAGTAATGGGGAGTTGTAAACAAGGTGCAGTAGGAAGAAGAAATTGTTCAAAATTGAAGTTGGTATAGATTGTACAATGCCTTTTCTCATGATTCAACAGTGAAACAGTAGTAAGTATAACTCAATTGTGCACTGATCAAAGTGAGGAAACAGCAAAGTAAAAGATTGAATAGAGGAAGACATTTACAGTAGAGGGACACATTTCTGGGGAATACCAGTGCTGTCTAATTCTTGTGGAAAGCAGTCCTGCTACGTCTCCCTTAGGACCACATTGATAATATATAGAATTCACCATGAGGGATAGTACCTGTAAATGGTCTTAATATTTTTGTAATATTTATAATATACAACTCTGAATATTCAAATTATCTTCATTTACTCCCTCTAAATAATTTGTCTGATTATCCTAACCTGGTCTACCTCCTTTTCAATATTCTGTACTGTGTCCATCCTCTGACACCAAACTATTTGAGGATTTACACAGGGGGTTAATTTGGTCATAATTTTGTTAATATTTTCATATTTTCAAAGGTAATGAAGGTTTTTAAAATATATATGTATTTTGAAAACAGCATGCCTTCTATGGATGGAAGCAGGACATTGTTCAATAAGTATAAAGGGTGTACATTTTTAGATGCTGTAGATAGTGATTGACAAAATTGAACTGAAGTGGGTTTACTCTTGATTTATCTTCATTGTGGAGCATGACGAGAAACTCACCGGAAAACCACCCTGCAGAAAGAAAATAGACAATGGTTTATGAAGGAAATATTCAATTAACTTTTTATTGAGTACTGGATAATTGCCATTTATTCTAATCAATACTTTTGTATGACAATATTTACATGGTCATGATGGGATAATGAAAGTTGCATTTGTCAGAAATTGAATTTGATGTGGTTTACATTGATATGAAATGGGATTAAAACAATATGTTTGTTTTTTTATCCTCCATAAATCCATTTATTTGAGAGTTTGACCTGGCATGGATTGCTTTATGGAAATAATATTATCAACTTATGAACTGATTAAAAAAAGATAGACTTTGTTTGTAATTCTGTTCTTCTCATTTTCCCTTTTTCCAATTAAAAAGAATTTCAGTTTACAATTACTAGGAATTTCAGTAAAATGAAGTTACTATGAAGTAAAATAATTTTTGTATAATTTGAGATGTCATGAGCTACACATTCTGGACACTTAAAAGTGTTTTTTCATCAGCTATTTTCTCCTTATGTGGATTAAAATATCACTCCCAGTAAACCATGAAGATTGTCCTGGGGAAAAAAGAGTACAAAAACACATTACAGTTAATTAGAACAAATATATATATGAAGTAGCAGAAATTCACTTCCTTTATTCATAAGTAGATCTTCTGTCCTAAGCCAACACCAAGATACCAAAAGACTTGCTTTTGCATATGGAAGTATTTCTTTCCCTCCACTTACAACATTTGTATTCATGCAAGGAGGAAAGCAGCATTTACCCTATAAAGCTAATTAAAAATACTGGAAGAAATAACCAGGATATAACTTCTAAACATGCTTGTAACAATGTTAATCATGGTTAATGCTCATAAATAAAGGCACTGATAGAACCTTTGTGCTTTTTTTAGTGTCTGTCCTTGTTGGAGAGTTGTTGCTGACTCTTAAATGGCCATATTGACAAGAAAATGGACGCCCATTTCTTTTTCCATCCTCACAATGATTGCTGGGTTTTAGTAACAACAAGTTCCTTACAGCCCTGTGTTTATATAAAACTAGGCTTTCTTCAATTATAACCTTTGTAACTGGGTTACAGCACATAATTCACCATAATCTTTATGACTATCTTTATGATAGTCATTATCAAAAGTGATAGAGGAAATTTAGAAATAAAATAACTGAGTTACAATTGAATTAATTCACCAAGTTATTTTCTTTGGTTTAACCCCAAGTCTCAAAAGACCAAACTCCGTGCCAGTGAGTTGAATCTAACTCATACCAACTCTGTAAGATCTGGATCGTTGGGTGAGAATATTGTATCACTTGGTGGGAGTTTGAAAGCCTTGTGTGTTTCCCACAGAGAGGCTATGCTTTTGAACTGCTGACCTTGAGGTAAGAACATTGCATTCATAAATCAAGGACTGTTTTACCTTAAGGTGTTCTTCTGTCTTGGGATAAAGTTTCCAAGACTGCTTTTGTGTTGCAAAAGATCAACTCTGCTCAGCAGATCACTGAAATGGACTTTTGAGTTCACCTGCAGTACCTGGTAGGAAGTGCTGATTATCTATTCTCAAAAGTCAGTCATTGCAAGCCTAGCATGAGTAAATGTCCATTGAAAAGGATATGAAGGGATATGGAATCAAGAAGTTAAAAGAAAAACCAAAGAACTCCATCGTTTCCTTCCTTTCTTCTGTCCCACCTTCTTCCCTATCTCCCTTCCTTCCTTCTCTGTGCACATCACATTAAATGTTCCAAGAAGCTCTTTTGAACAATTTAAGAATGATGTAAAAGAAGCATGCAAAGTTTAGGAAAATATTTGGTCCAATTACATTCTGGAAAATGAGTGGTGACCGTGTCTGAGTAGTGAAAGAGAGCATGATCTCCCAGATGTAAAAACATCATCCTTGCTAAATTCTCTTCCAGAACTTGCCCTGTGAATTCCAGCTGCTGGCTCCCTTCTGTTTCTGCTGGTCCACATGCTCCCTCCAGCACATGCCAGGAGCTCAGATTAGAACACCTCCTTTGATCTCCATTTTCACCCACTTCAAATTTGAGGAGTTTTCATGTTTTCCTGCTTTCTATTTCATTGTGGTTGTACCTGCATTATTTTTCAATTTGTTTTGGAATTTTTTAGTTTTATTTCTTTCATTTTGCTGAATGTTTTTCTATGTCAGAAATCCAGATAAAGGGAAGGTACAAAGATAATAACTGTACTAATTGTTACTTGAAGTTTTGATAAGGGATCTGGGAGATGGAGAATTGAAATCAATGAGAAATAGAAAGAAGAAATTATTCTAAAATAGAATTTGAAGGTGATTTTGCATTATTTTTCTTGTGACTGAACTGTGGTAAAGTATGAAGCACAAATAAATTGTGTATCAATGAAACTGCTTAGCATTGAAATAAAACAAAGAATATTGAATGGCCTCTACATTAGAGAGCAATCTTAATTGGGGAAATCAGTGGTCTCTAATTCCTACAGAGTGCTCTCCTGCTATTCTCTTGTGTGCACATTTACTATATTTAACACAAAAAAGAGGGTGACATCATAGTCACAACCTTGATATATTTTGTTGTTGTTGTTGTTCTTGTTCTTGTTTTTGGGGCGGGGGGGCATCTCTCCGGTGGTGGGAGTAGGATGTCCAGCCCCATTGCTGGAATTGAACCCCCGACCCAGTGGGCTGCAGTCCTGCGCACAACCACTACGCCACCGGGGCTCAGCCCAACAACCTTGATATTTTTGTTGTATTCATACCATGTACCTAGGAATTTATCACATTACTTGGCTTGTTCTCCTTTAAAGACATCCTCTTCTCTCACTTCAGTTTTTGTCTTCCTTTTGAAACACCTCTGTGGTCTCCCTTCCCTCTACCAAAATAATTTGTGGTTTTAAGGAATTTCAGTTTGCTAATAATTACATGAATAACTCCATATTCGGGGAAAATTCATGGATGTTTTTTAAAAGTACATATTTTCAAATTTCGTTGGGCTTAGGATATGTGCATGACGCGTGGTTACATATAAACCTTAGACAGTTTAGGCATTAAGAAAACTTATTTGGTGATGATTATGCAACTCTTTATTATATTATTGACCTAATGAATAACAGGAATGACAAATTATTTATGCATCAATTGATATGTTTAAACATAAAATAACATGGAATAGAGGAAAACATTACTTGGGAAAGTCAGTGCTCTCCAATCCCTGTGGAGCACTGTTCTCTTACTCTCTTGTGTGCATATGAAATATATCTAGCATTCACAAAGAGCGTGATGACCTGCTCATAATCAGGGTGTTTAAGTTATATTTATACCCTGTGCCTATGCATTCTTTAAATTATCTTGCTTGTCCTTTAAATATTTTCCCTTAATCTCAGGATCCTCTTTTTCTCCCTTTTCAATCACCTTGGTAGTAAAACCTCTGGTCCAACAAAATATTTTGTCATTTCACAGGAGTTTCAGTTTGTTATACATTTATGAAAATTTCCATATTATGTGTAAAAGTCATGGCTATCTTACTTATATATATGGCTTTGGAATGTTATTGCTGCTTTGGATATCTGCATGACATGTGTTGTTACATGTCGAGGTTAGGTGGTTAAGCATAAATCTTAGACATTTTCAGACTTTAAGAAAGTGATTGGCAATAATGAAATGGAACGAGTTTCCTCTTGTATCTATTTTCATTGTGGAGGACAACAAGAAACTATTTTCAATTATTGAGTTCCTCTCAAGGGAAATGATGCATAACTTTTTAAGGAAAATTGTGAAGTATAATATTTATATATCCAAGAAAAATTCTGTAGGGCATAATTCACAGGCTTACAATGGTGGAGTGAGCTTTAAATATTTGAGTTTTAAGTCTGCCCAAAATGGAATTTGATATGATTTATAATGATAAGAAAGAGGATTAAAATAACAATATGATTTTATTTATTTATTTAAATAACAATATGATTTTATTTATTTATTTAATTTATTAAAATAAAATATGATTTTATTTATGCTCCAAACCATTCTGTGTAGAGTTTGGCATGATATGGATCACCTAATACTAATATCAATATCAGCAATTCAAAAACGTGCTTGTTCTTGAGAGTTGGACCAAACCTGATGCCAACCAGAGCAGGCTGCTAGAAGCAAAGGGACCTCCTCTTGTGATGCAATGCTGACTAAGACTAGGAGGGGACATAATGTCTACTCTCATGGCCTTGTGTTTGGGTCAATAAAGGTCTGGAAAAGGCAGCTCTGCCGGAGTCATGAGAGTGAACACGATCTCCCAGAGGAAAGAGCACATCATCTTTGCAAAGCCCTCTGACAGAACTTGCCCTGTGAATTTGTCTAAATCTTTCAGCTAAAGAAAGCTGAATTTATTAATTGTTTCATTGAATTCTCAAAGCCAAGGAAAGATGAAGGAGGTTGTTATCTCTGACCTTTCCTATAGTGAATGGCTATCAGAGAGACCAGTACCCACTGACTTACATATGACAGAATATGCATGGGTGGGAAGGCTATTGTAGCAGCGGGAGTCTGGGGGAGTAACAGAAGACACTCTGAGATATCTAAAATGTGCAGAATCGTGTGGAGTGGGAAAGGAATATAGACACTTGCAGGGAAGTAGGCCACAAAATTACATGAGATAAACCAACAGAATCTAAAGAAACAAACACGCCTCTCTGTACTGGAGGTCTTCTGACAAATAATAATAACAATAATAGCAATAACAATTAATAAAGGGATAGACAGAAGACAACTAGATCATTCACTTAAATAAAGAAAAAATAACATTATTTGGCATGCTAGAGTAAAATTTTCTACTCCTCAGAGTTACTGCTTGTGGATTCTTTTACAATACAAGGATAAATAGCATGAGAAAAAATGTTATACTATACATCATTTTAGCCAGATCCATTGCAATGCTTCACTATTTCTAAAGGGATAGGTGAGTTCATATGTTTAATGACTTCTTGTAAACAGGCCATTGAAAGCTAATATTTGAACTGTGGAAAAGGGCTGTCAGTTTTAAAATAATGAGGAAGCAGTTCTGACTATTGGCAAATCAGTGACAAAATTCAATAAATAATACAATGTGAAGTCAAAATTGGCAACTTTTAGAACATAATGAATCCACCCTTAGGCAGTCTGCTAGGGTTTCTGTCAAATGAAAGAGAATATGGTTATCAATAACATATTTCAGGGAAATGGCATTGTGAGGGATTATCTTAGTTAAATGTCAGTTTTGTTATCATTGGACATTGAGTACAGAAGGCTGTCAACCACTATATGTGTGTGTGTGTGTGTGTGTGTATACTAGCACCTGAGAATAGTCCAGATCATTTTATTGCCCTCATGATACAAAATGGTGATGATATACTGCAGTAGATAAAGCACATGGTATTTAGAAAAGATGAGTTTATTCTTATGAGATGTAGAAAAAGAATACCAATGGGTTGGGCAAGTGCAATATCTCAAAAATGAATGGATGGAGGCACTGGTTCCAAAGAGGTCAGTGACAACATGAGAAGCAATCCTCTATCGAAATCTGGATGAAAACATCAACAGAAAGACCAGGTGGTCAGCAATCTTGAAAAATGACCCAATTGCTATGTACCATAACCAGAATTGGCCAAATAGCAGCGGCTGTCAGAAAGGAGAGTAGGCCAGAAGGGAAAGCCAATGGCTGGCTAGACACCAAGTACTTTATCCATCTGCTGGCTCCCTTTGCTTTTGGCCAAGTCATGTGCTAACTCTAGTTGCTTCAAGTAGGTTAAAATGTAACACCTTCTCATTTGGCACCCACTTTCATCTCTCTCAGTTGTGTTCTAGTATTTCTTCATTCTTTTCTTTTAGATTATGATAACTCTATGTTTTGTTTTTTAATAAGTGTTGGATTCTTTTGTTTGATTTGGTTTTCTTTTTCAGAATGCTTTTTTCTGTAAACCACATGCTGGGTTGGTCAATTAATTAAGATTGCAACAGAATTAATGAATGCTTGGATTATGGGAAGTGGACTTGGGGGTTAATCGGAGTTAGTAACAATGAATACAAAAAAGAAGAAGCTGTTCTAAAATAGAATTTGGTGATAATTGCACAACTCCAGCGCATATGACTGAACTACTGAGTAGAAGGAAATATAAACAAATTGTGTGCCAATCAAGCTGTTTGAAATATAAAATAAAAGGTAGAAGAGAGGAAAATATTCACAAAACAGAGAAAACATTAATTTGGAAAATCACTGGTAATTTCTATGGTGTGCTGTTCTGCTACACTTTAATGAGTCCTGTGAATGTATTTGTATTCACAAAGAGATGACATATTCACTGTCTCAATTTATCAGTTATATTTTGCCAAGCACCTATGCATGTTTCAATCACCTTGCTGGACTTCTTTAAACACTATCCCATCTTCTTCCTTTTCGACATACTCTGTAGTGTTCCCCTTTGCTTCCAACAGATTTTTGTTTTCAATGGACTTTGTTGGCTAATAATTATGCAAAATTTTCATATTCTTGAATAATTCGTGAGTGTTGTCAAAAAATACATATATATTTTTGAGACCAGTTGGCTTTTTAGGATAGGAGCATGATATTGTGGAGTAAGTATAAGTCTAAATATTTTAAGAAATTTTAAAAAGTGATTGGCAAAGCTAATTGTCATGAATTTGCTTTGGTTTTGTGTTCATGCTGGAGGATGACAAGAAACCCCCCCTTCAAATTTCTGGGTCCATTCTGAGAAAGGATATTAGACATAATTTCATGAAGGAAGAATGTAAATCAAATTCTGATTGATGATTGATTATCTACTCCTTTCCCTGTCAGTATTTCTGTGTGGTATTATACCCAGGCTGAAAAGAGTGAACTCAGCGTCTTTCTGCCATACTTTCAATTCTATTTGATTTATAGCGATAGCAAATGGGATTAAAATAGCAATATGATTATCTCATTTATATTTGCTCACATCAATCTCTTTAGGTTTAGGCATGATATGGATTACTTTACACAGATGCTAATATTAGCAATTAGTGAACTTGCTTTCTCTTGAGAGCGGAACCATACCTGATGACACTGAGTAGAGACTGCTAGAACAAGAGGGACCACCTCTTGGTTTATGATGTTGAGAAAAACTCAGGAGGAGACATATGTATACTTTCCTGACCCTGTGTTCTGGAAAATGGTGGACCTGTCTGAATAGTGAGAGTGAACATGATCTCCCAACACCTCATGCTTACAAAATCCTCTTCCAGAACTTGCCCTGTGAATTCCAGCTGCTGCCTCCCTGGGATTCCTGCTGGTCCATGTGCTTCCTCCAGCACATGCCAGGAGGTCAGACGGGAACACCTTCACCTTTGATGTCCATTTTAACTCATTTTAAATGTCTGGAGCATTTTGGCTTTTCTGCTATTTCATTGTGGTTTCTGTCTGCATTGATTTTTACTTTGTGTGGGAATTTTTGTTTTGTCTTATTTGTTTAAATTTTCTGAATTTTTTCTATGTTAGAAACCCGTGTGGGTTAACTTGCAGAGATAACAACTGGATTAATGGTTAGTTGGGGCTTTGCTAAGGGGGTGTGGGAGTAATTGGGAGTTGTAAACAATGAGTAGTTGAAAGAAGACAATGATTAAAATTGTGGAAACCTTTTCCTTATGATTGAACTGTGAAAGAAAATAAGTATACATACATTGTGTATTGATCACACTGCTTAAACACAGCATAAAAGAAAGAATAGAAGCAGACATTTATGGTAGAGGAAAGCATTCCTGGGGAGAATCAATGCTGTCTAATCCCTGTGGAGTGCAGTCCTGCTGCTTCTCCTTTAAGAACACATCAATGGTGTATAGAATTCACCCGAGGGAGATTACGTGTTCATTATCTTGCTATTTCTCTTGTATTTATATCATACAACTATTAATTTTTCAAACTAGCTTGATTTGCTTCCTCTAAATAATTTTTCTCAGTACCCTAACCTGGTCTACTTCCTTTTCAATATCCTCTATAGTGTGTCCCTCCTCTGACACCAAAATTAATGGGGATTGTCACAGTTTCTCTTTAGTAATAAATTTGTAAATAATTTCATACTTTTCAAAAGTTCATGAAACTTTTCCCAAAAACGTATATGTATTTTTGAAACTATATGCTTCCCTAAGATAGAAGCATGTCATTGTTCAGTAAGTAGAAAGGGTGTTCATTTTTAGACTCCTCAGATAGATATTGGCAAAACTGAACTAAAATGAATTTGCTCTTCTATTCTGTATCCATTGCAGCAGGAAAAAGATAAGTTTATCTTCAACACTCTGCCTACTCTCTCAGGAAAAATAGACAACTCTTTATGAGGGATATTTTCAATTAACATTTTATTGATCATTAGTTAATTATAATTTATTCTCATTAATATAGCTTTATGACATTTTTATAGGCTTGTAATTGAATAATGACTAGTGTGTCTGTCATAAACTGAATTGGATGTGATTGATATTGATATGATATGGGATAAAAGCAACAATAACAGGAATATATTTGTTTTATTTATCCTCCACAAATCCAATGGTTGAGAGTTTGACCTGGCATGGATTACTTTATGTAGACATTATTGTTATCAATTTATGAACCAGTTAAGAAAATATAGATTTGGTTCATAATTCTGCTCTTTGCATCTTCTTTTTTTCTTATTAACAAGAATCTCATTTTGAAATAAGTAGCAATTTCCACCAATGGGAAATACCAATGAGGCAAATTAATTTTTGTAAATTTGAGATGTTATGACCTATACTGTGTAGCCATCTAAAAGTATTGTTTCAACAGCTCTTTTCTCCTTCTTTGGATTAAAGTAGCACTCAACTTAAAAACTG
>PVJH01025962.1:0-30758 GCA_004026705.1 Nesogale talazaci | reverse complement strand
ATCATAAAGATGCAAAGTAGATGTTTGTTTGATTTCTGCCTGTGAGATAAAATCGATCCATCTTCATCTCTAAGGAGTTCTTCCAATACAGGTTTATTTATTTTTTTGGAAGTCCATGTTGATTTCAATATTTTTCACCAGAACCATAATTCAAATGCATCTATTCGTCTCTTGTCTTCCTTATGCATTGTTCAGATTTCCCATGCATATGGAGCCATTTAAAATACAGTGGCTTTAGTGAGGGGTATTTTATTCATCAAAGTGATATCTTTGCTATTTATTATACAACTATCACTCAGTGTGTATAAAATTTTCTTAACATATTTTGCATCTTATTGAGATTTTTTTACTTCCTCATTGAGAGGGCTCACCTTTTTAATACTTTTTAGTACCTAGATGGGCTATACTTAATAAACTTGTTAAGTTGTAAATGTAAAACATTTTGTTAGATAATATGGATTCTAGTTGTTATTCTCAAATTTAGAAAGTAATTGTTAGAAACCCCCACACCTGCTCTTAGTTGTATCTTATGCTCATAAGTTGGAATATAAATTTATGTTTAAAATTGCTCCTTTAACTTAGACTGAAAAAAGGCGAACACAATTTTCTGTCTCTGCTGACATGCATGTTAGATTTTGGTCTGGATCAAGCTGCACACTTTTTCTCATGTACACCATGTAGCTATCAACACCAGTACTAGCATCACAGGGTTTTTTGAGTCCCAAAGAGAATATTGCACACACTGAGATGCAATCATATTATACCAGAAGTCCACTGCCATTAGGTTAATTCCAATTTATAGAGGGTTCCTGAGGCAATAAATCTCTGTGGGAGCAAATAACACCATCATTCACCCCCAATGTGGTTTGTGGGCTTCCACAACCAACCTTGTAGCTAGCCGTCTCAACAGCACTGCCCTTCACCTCACCCCACCTCCACCGCCAAAAATGAAACACCCACTGCCAGCAAGTTGATTCTGATCCACAGTGATTGCGTAGGGCACAGTACAACTGTTGCTTAGGATTTCTGAGACTGTACATCTTTGTGAAGGAGAGCCTTATCTTTCTTCTGCAGACTGGCTGGTGGATGTGAACCACTGACCTTGCAGTTAACAGCCCAACATCTAACCCACAATGCTACCAGAGCTCTGTCCATGCCATAGCCTGTACTGGTAGGTGTAAATATTAGACTTCAAGAGCATTGCTTTACCTTTTCCTTGAAAGCCCAATCATTCTTTTTTCCAAAAGGAGTTACATTCTTGGGGATTTATTTACCTTTGCACCTTCACTTCCTCTCACCAGCTGGGAATATGTGGGTACAAAGGTGGAGTTAACCATATCTACTTATTTTGTGTCTATATTTTTGATAATCATTTTCCCAAGCTTATGCTATGAGATTATATTCCCTTTTGTTTCAGTGCTGATGGTGATAATTGTGCTATTGGTACTAATCTAAACAGGTAATGAAGAAGAGATATTTCTTCATCTTCTTCTATGTTCCATCTTTATCTGGAAGTTCAAATGTGACTTGCAAAGTTTGAGAGAAGAGAGGAAGGTGTTGTGGCAAGTTACAACAGAGAAGAAAAAAAGGACTTGGTAAAGGTAACGACTGGTTATAAATAAAGAGAACTGCCTAACTAGAGTTGTAGATTAGTAGCTGATGCACTCAGGCAGGGAGAATGGATGGTGAGAAGCTTTTAAAGGGAAGGTGTGGTACTGGAGATGGAGCTGAGACTAATGTCTGGGCTATTGGTCTTCTCCTGTAATGCGGTCCTAAATTTATATGTTGTCTCTCCTAAAGGTAACCTGTATGTTCCCACAGCCAAAGACCCAAACATTCTGGCCACAGTGATCATGCACTTTTTGCTACTTCTCTGTGTGTGTGTGTGTGTAACACAATTCACAGGACAAGGGCATACATACAGAAGATACAAAAGTTCTCTTGGTATAATTTTTTAAATTTGAGATTTCTATTTTTCCAAAGATAGACAAAGCCGGAAAACTACCTGGACTTATTTGAGCAGGTTGTATCTGACACTGGTATTTGGGGCAAGAGAGATTCAAGTGCACATCTAATGGCATATCCATAACTAAGGGCTCACACATGCATCTGAATGTCCTAGAGAAGGACAGTGAATTCATGATTATCGAATTCTGTTACTTAGCTCCCTGACTCCAGTTAAAATTGTTCCCAAATGGAGAAACTCCAAAGTCATTGACCATCTCTGTGTAGCCAGAGCAGGGATTGAAACTTGCCGCCCAAAGGTACAGCTGGATGACAACATTCCACAAGTTGGAGGCTATTCCTTGCTCCCTCCTCCCTCCCTCCCTATCACCCCCTCTAATTTAGCACCAAGTTTTCCCCAAGGAGCTTGAGTCTGCCAGTGGATTGAGGAATCATCCAGCAGGCGGGTTATTTTAAATCTTTAATAGACATATTACCTTATATTATGGCTTCATCATCCACCCCTCAGCGTGAGCACAAAGAGAACATCCATCACAATTAGTGTAACATCTCGAACACATAAAAAAGATGAAAATGTGCAGCTACGTTGGGTGTAAGGGAGCCCAGCCTCCCTCAGTGGCTTTTTATCAGACCTTGGGCACCTGGCCAGGCCTGGATGCTGCTATCTCAGGGGGAAGTAGGGGATTAGGGCATGCACTCCACCACTAGAACTGCCCCTGACCACGCTCTAACTCTGACTGTGATACTGAGCCTGCACTTAAGTTACAAAGCTTTGCTCACATCTCAATAGCCAGTCTGGCTGCGAACACAGTGGGTCCTTTGGCCCCCGGCAATCAGAAAAGGACATTTTATGAATTAAGTCAAATTCCATATCATATCTCTCTATATGAGCCCTAACTCATGACTCTGTGAGAAAACTAAAAATGAAACTAGTTGCCTTCAGGGGGATTCTGATGCACAACGATGTTTCAGGGCAGAAAAGAACTGTTTTACCATGTTTCCAAGGCTGTAATCTTTACAGAAGAAAGGTGCCACATGGTTCTTGTTAGGAGTGGGTGGGTGGCTCATAGTCTTGAACTGCTGACCTTTGATTAGCAGCCAAGTGCAGTAAGCACTGCACTATCAGGGTTTCTTAGCTACTTGGAAAGAACAAAGACCAAGAGAGACCCTGTATGGGGCAGAGTTGATACTAATAGCAGCCATATAAGACAGCATGGAAGTCTCCCTTTGGTTAGCAGTTCAGCACGTAACCCACTGAGCCCCAGGGGCTCCTTCCTAAGTACATGGAGAAGACCTCATTCCTTTTTTCTACAGGGGAGAAAGCTGAGGTGTGAAACATTTTTTAGTGACTTCCCTAATATATTACAGAAAGTTGCGGTGTCACTAGGGTTCATTATAGTTCACCTCCCCCATAGATCTCTTCACATTACAGACTATATTAAATCCTTAGTAATGCTTATTTTCATATTAACTGTAGAGTAATGTGTGGTAACTTGCTTAAGTGTAACATTTCTTAGACCATGTGGCTACTAACAATGTGGCCTTGTAAAATTTTTCTACATTCAAGTACATATTAATTACAATATTATTGGTAACTGAGTGAGAGCCCTTCTAATTTTTCTCCTTTTTCTTTAGCTACTACTTCATTCTCCAAAGCTAGTGATATTTGCAAATACTATCCCAATATTGTAGCGAGAACACCAAAAAAAATTGACAAAATCAGAATATACACACACCAGTCACCACTTTCATGAAAAGATCATTGAAGATAAGGGTGCTATAGCAAAAGGTGGTGAAGAAACTAGTTGATGGCCAGTTATCAGAAGTAATAGTGTCAGGGCTCTTAAAGGTTTATCCTCAAACAAGCAGCCATCTAAGTGAGGCTTCAATTAAGTCCACATGGAAGTAGCACACCAACTCGTGTGATGTAAAGATTGTAAATAATGAAATCACATCAGAAGGAGGGAATGAAAGCAGAGTTCAACTTGTGAACACTGGTTTGCAGAAGAATATAGCTGTCAATGTAAGCCCAAAATCTTTTGGAAAAAAATGATTTTGTTGTCTTAAGTACCTCAGGTGTTTAAAAAATAAAAATAATATATTTTTGTTGAAACTCTACACAAAGATTTTATAGATAGCCATTTAAGTGCCAACTCTCCCCCAGCCCCCTGCCCCCAGACAGTGTCACCTGGCACAGTTTGTAATCTCTCATATCTAATGAGGAGCTTATTTACCAAAGTAAATATGAAGTGGCTCTAAGATCAGTTTGTTTTCAAAGGTTATTTTCTTAGAATGTGGTCATTAAGTGTGACGAATGAATGTAGAACTAAAACTGAGAAAAGGAGAGGAAACAAAGGTGTTGGCAAGAGAAGCATAAATCACACAGACAGCAAAACCAGGTGTCCTCCTTCGCTGAACTATATCGTGGTGCATTCGTGGAGTGGTGTAAACAGTTCAGATGCTTGTCTGATAACCAGAAGATTGGCACTTCAAGTTGAACCAGAAGAACCTCAGAAACATAGGACTGGTGATCTATGTTAGAAAAGTTAGCCACCATTGATCGGTCCCATTGTTTTCTCCTCTAGATTGTTATCCTGCATATCTTATCTAGGTCTACAGAGATACTAATATGCACAAAAAAACAAGACAGGGCAAAACAAGAAAACAAAAATAAAACAAAACAACAGAGAGAGAGAGAGAGAGAGAGAGAGAGAGAGAGAGAGAAGGCTGTAAATAGTTTAAGGTGTGCTTGTTGGCATTAGGAGTGTTTTCTAGTCGAATCTGATGGGACACCACACCCTGGACCCAAAGTCTATTTTTGGTATTCCCTGGGAACTTTCTTGCTCTGTTTTCTTTGCTGTTCTGTTGTATGCCCTTAGTGTTTTGCATTCGATTGGATGCAAACTGTGCCTCCAGTGTTGCCCCCCAAAGGTCTACGGGTCAATCAAGGATGCCCTGTCTCATAATGGGGAGGTCATATGGTCCTCTCTGTACTGAGCAGGGATATTGTCCTCCCACTTCATTTGCTCCTGAGTCTCTCATCAGACCTGTCCCACTGAGCTATAGCTTCAGTATTGTCTTCTGAAGTTAATTATTCTGGGAGGAGGGGTCACTGTCCATGTAGTTGGGATTGCGTCAGCCCCTCAGACCTCTCTATTGGTTCCTGCTTCATACTGTTCTTGGGGGACATGGGAGAGGGGAATGGAGGGGAGGGAATGGAAGTGGATGGTAACAAACTGAGGGATAAGGGAACAACAAGTGATCCAAAATCGATGCTGAGGAGGATGTAGGAGGCCTGGTAGGGCTTGATCAAAGGCAATATAACTGCGAGGTATTACTGAAACCCAGATGAAGGTGGAGCAAGAGAGTGGGACAAGTGGAAAGTAAAAGGAAAGAGAGGAAAGAACTAGGAGGAAAGGGGCATTTATAGAGGTCTAAATACAGGCATATAAATATATGCAAATTTTTTTTACACGATAAAGGGGAAATAGCTCTATGTACATATATTTATAGGTTTAGTCTTAAGGTAAGCAGATGGATATTGGACCTCTACTTAAGTATTCCCTCAATGCAAAAACACTTTGTTCCATTAAACTGGCATTCCATGATGCTCACCTTCCTGACACGATCACCAAGGACAACGCGGGTGCATAAGCAAATGTGGTGAAGAATGCTGAGGGTGACCAGCTATCAAAAGAAGGTAAACAAGTGACCATCTAACTGAAAAGCAACAAAGCACACATGGAAGAAGCACACCAGCCTGTGTGGCCATGGGATGTTGAAATCATCAGGGACTAGGCACCAAAGAACAAAAAATCATATCATTGTGATGAGGGATAGTGTGGGGTGGAGACAGAATGCCCCTCTGTAGGTAACTGGACATCCTCTTAAGGAAGGCTTTCAGGAAGTAGATGAGCTAGTAAGGGTGCAGTATAGCAATGGTGAAGCATACAACTTTCCTCTAGTTCTTTAATGCTTCCTCTCCCATACTACCATGTATCCCAATTCTACCTTACAAATCTGGCTAGACCAGAGAATGTACACTGGTACAGATAGGGACTGGAAACCCAGGGAATTCAGGAACAGCTAAACTCCTCAGGACTAATAATAAGAATAGAGATATCAGGAGGGGAAGGGAAAGGAGGAGTAGAAAGGGGGAGCTGATCACAAGGACAGATATATACATATATATACATATATATATGTATATATATACAGATATATACATATATATCTGTCCTTGGCGGAGATAACAGAAAAGTGCGTGAAGGGAGATGTTGGACAGTGTAAGACCTGGCAAAATAATAATAATTTATAAATTATCAAGGGTTGTGAGGGAAGGAGAGAAGGAAACTGTTTTGAGAATGATGAAGGCAACAAATGTACAAATTTGCTTGACACATATGTATGTATGTATGTATGTATGTATGTATTGTGATAAGAGTTGTGCAAGCCCCCAATAAAATGATTTTTAAAACATAAAATAAAAAGAGAAAAGTTAGCCACAGATAATGGTCTGGAGCATATTTCTCCCTTGACACGCACACAGTGAGTCAGAATCAACTTGAGAGCCATTGAGCTTTTAAAAACCCTTCACAACACTCTGCACACTAGTTCCATCTTCAAGAAAGATTTTATGCATTTATGTATGCAAATATATAATTATTTACTTTTGTTTTGAGCTCATGTAGAGTTGAGTTAATTATACATCAATTCTCAGTACACAATTTCCATCAGTGTCCACAGGGCCCCTGTCTCATTTATTCTCCCCATTCAGTCTTTCATCCTCATTCCCATTCATCTGCCCAGACATTTGCTTGAATGTGCTAGTTATGCGTCTTGGTTAGTATTGTATATGCATGTGCTTTTTGGTTTCCAGAAATAACATTTTTTTTGCAAACTTCATTCTGCTTCTTATATTTCCCTAACAACTGTCTGTTGGAGATACCCACATTTGCTCTGCTTGCAGCTAGCTCACTGCTTTTAGCTCCTGCATACTGTGGTGGTGTGCATCCATACGTTTTATTTATCCCCACCTCTGGAGACAGACATTTCAGATCATCTTCAACTCTTGGCAACAACAAACCACTCGAGTCAATAAACACTGGCATTCTTGTCGCTTCAGATCTGCAACAAGCTTTACCTCCACAATCCCTGTTCCTGATCTGGCTTGTTTAGCGCTCCCGTACTCCTTGTGTGGATAGTCCCAAAGACCTGCTTTCTCACAGACTTTCTCCCCTCTGGATACTAAAGTCAGAGCGTGCTGGGAGGCTCGGGAGCCTTGGTGGCTTAGTGATGATGTGTGGGGCTGCTAACCACAAGGTCAGCAGTGTGAAACTGCCAACCACTCTGGGGGAATGAGAAAGCTCTCTGCTCTCAGAAGGAGCTATAGTCTAAGGAAGCCTATCCTGTCCTCTAAGGACACTGTGTGTCAGTGAGGGCACTGAGTGTGGTTGGCTGGGATTTCAAGGCTCCAAGGAGATGCCAGCCCACTTGCCTTCCCTCCTTTGCGTCCCTCCATTGCACATTTCCTGCTCCAATCATTTAGTGCAGAAGTCAACATCCAAGAAGATAGACAATGAACTTTTCAAAGGCAGGCATCCTCTAGCGGCTTCCATTTTGTTGTTCACAGCTGTAGACGGGAGGAAAGGTAGCCTATGTCACCAGAGAGCTCATAATGCTGTGAAGCATGTGAAAGGACATAGCTATATAGCCAACCACTGGGACCTAGATTGTGTGTTGTTCAGTTCACTTACACCATCTTCTAGGAAAGAAACCTCTCTTCTGGGATCTGGCTTAGCAACAGATAGATGAAGCTTTATTTCCTGCACAAGGACAAGGTCATGGAGATTTGGGGAGAAAGGGTTAGGAAACCATAGAGGAGTCTTCTTAGTCCGAGGGAGCATTATTAAGACACACACTGTGTGTAGACATCCATGGGCATGTATTAATCTCTATGACAGACAAATTGCAGTATGTTCCCATTTGAACTTGTATGTCAATGTGTGAATATGTGTGCACACATGGGTGTGTGTGTGTAGACCTGAAAGGACTGGATTATACCACATTTCTCTCTTTCAGTACTGTTAAAACAGAGGTGGGATGACAACCTCTCCTGGGTAGAGTGCAAAGCAGGGCTTGCATATATTCCTCCATCCACCTACCCTTCCTTCTTCTGCCTGGAAGCAGCCTAAGGATGGCGGGAAGGAAATAGAACTTGGTCTTGCCTTTCCGGAAGCATAGGAAAGTGAATTGGTCCCTAGGGCTAGAGGTGTGTGAGGCAGCACTTGCCCTGCCTAAAATATCTATTTCATCTTCTGATCATCCCCCTGAATCCCAGGATGTTTTCACTCATCTATTTTTTTTTTGTATTTTCTGTTTGTTTGACTGAATTCATGGCCACTGTCACCTCCCTTAAGAGCTACAGATTTGAAAGTTTACTTCTTCCAGAAGCCATTTTTCCATTCTCTCTTTATTGGTAGCTACCAATGTTTCCAATGGCCGGTGACCATGCATGGATGGCCTAGGGGACTACATTTTGGGCAGCAAAAAGTCAGTAGAGTGGTTATATGTACCTTTTAAAGTTTGTGAATCTCAAGGGAAGGGGAAAGCCCTTGCTTTTCTTTCTTTGTTTTTGTTCTCATTTGCTGCCGTGCGCACGGTTGGTGGGACTTGATCCAGCCATCTTGGACTATAAATGAGCCCAGGCATTGAGGATGTCTGAGCAACTGACCACAAAGAAGACCTGCCATTTGAGTGTAGAAAAGCTCATGTTAGGATTGCTTGTGAAAAAGACGGTAGCTTCGGCCATGTTCAAATCCTAAATGCTGGCTTTTGCTGGAGCAGCTTTAGTGTATTTAGATCTGGGGCAAGGCTCACGTTTGAACTCAACCACACTGCCTCTGAGTCAATTCTGACTCACAGACAACCCACTGCACGATGCTACTAGGGGTCCTGGAGACAAGTCCAGTGGTTTTGAGAATCCAAAGTCATGACTTCCAAACAGCTGTTTTTGGTGAGAGAGGGCTGCTGGATCTGCAGGAACATTTGTGGAAACTGCAGCAGAATGCAGCGTTCCTTAGGTAATGCTTCGAAATTGTCATTTTGTGTTAAACTTAAAAATGATTTATATAAGTTTATAGAAACATAGGAAGGGTGTTCAGAAAATTCTTGGGCAATGGAATAAGGAGATAATGGAATTTTGCCCTGAACTTTTTGAAGCCCCTTCATATTTAAATCAACACAAATATTAAAATATGAGTTATAATGTACTTTTCATGTGTCACAGTAATTTTGCACCAACTTAGCTGAGTGGAAAGAACTTGTGATCAGAAGCCAGAGACATGAAAACCATTTTTGTTTACCCACCAAATAATTGAGTGATCCTTGGAAATAAACTAATTATCTGTAATGGTTCCTTCAGTTTTGAACTTCTATGATTTAACCACTTGGAACCCGAATATCAAAGCCAGCATACATACCCTCATATTCACTGTCAGTTCCAATACATTGTCAGCTTCTTGAGTCTCAATATCTCCTTTTTAGATCCACATTCAAAACCTCTGTCGGATTTTTTTTTCATGCAAATGCTATAAGAACCAAATAGACTAGGATATGTGAAAGTACTATGTACAATAGAGCTGTACACAAATGAATTTCAAAATTTGTATTAATCTTACCCTTTATTTCATCTTCCTTTCATTTTACTTATGGAACAGGGATTTTGTTTCTTCCTTTGGGAGTGCTTCATCTCACTGCATCATATCTCTACAACTACCTCCACTATATATGCACACACACATAAACACACTCCTCCCTTTCTCCCTGTTATCCGGGTTTCTAGATCTAGAATATTTAATCAAGAAATTAGTAAAGGGAGACTTAGCCTATATGAGGGAGAGAAAGAGGCTAATTTGGTTTATATAATAAGGAGCTGCAAATGAAGAAGAGCCAAGAAAAGAGAAGCAGCTTGTCTGGTAGAGATCTGGGGGTTGGCATGTGAAAAGCTTTGGAATAGCTGTGGGATATGAGAGAATTAGGTAGTAGAAGAAAGGGCTTTGAAAAGAGTTGCTGTGACTTATGAATTGGATCCCATTTAACATGCTTCAAGAGACATAAATAATGCCTGTGATTCCTTTTTAATTACTATTTGGTGGCAAGACTTTCTTCTTTAAAGATGACTCCCTGCAGAGACTGAGTGATATAGCAGGTCATTTATCACATCTTGATGAATTTAAAACTATTCAGCATTTCCAATATATGTAACCAGGCTAAATTTTCTGTGAAGCACCTGCAAGACAAAAGTGTGAAGTGTTTGGGGAACAAGTGGTTAGGACGGCAAGCCCCTTGCTCCTTCCCGTATGGGTTACTATGCAGACTGAATGCCACACCCAAAAACTAGGCTCCCAAGACTTCAGGTCTGGGCCAGTTTGTGGGATTCAGCTGGGAAGTCTGTTGCTACCCATCAGTTTTTATAAAACCATACATAAAACCTCTTGACTAAGTTCTTTTTCAAGCTTCCACTTTGCAAACTCAGTGATACTTGAATACAATATCTAAGGTAATTGGGATGACTCAACGAGTGAGTGGGATGGAGGTTAGTACCTTTCCCAGAGTGACAGCCCAATGTCCTTGTCTCTATCACACTGCTCTGCAGTGGAGAAAGGTGTGGGCGCGATACCTGGTAGGATCAATGAAGCGGAAGCTAGGACTTTGCAAACCTCGTGACCCAGGGAGGGAGGTGACAATGACAACCCATTGTGGTTGGTGATACCTACGTAGTACCAGGTGTCAGAAAGAAAGACCAGTTTTAAAGATGACATTCTGCTCCTTGCACCATAGACCCTCTGACCTTTACACAGTGTTGACTATCTTCTGTTCTGGAAACAGCTGACTTGTTTTGGGTAAGCCAAGTCTCTAACATAAGGTTTGTGGCAGTCAGGTGCTTCGGTTAATTTTATGATTGAAATGTAGGGGTGGAGTCTAGCCTGTCAATCTGGAGATAGGCATTGAGTAGCCAAAGAGGTCTCTATGTGGGCATGGCTTTCTCCTGAGACTTCTGGGAAATCTCTGATATTTCCCTCGTGAAGATGAGAAGCTATCTTCCCCAGTTGTTGAGAGTTAGTTTCAGAGATGATTAATCACAGATAAGTTGGCAGCGTCCGAGAAGCTGGAGGAGCCGGCAGAGAAGCCACACAGCTTTGCCCTGATGGAGCCAGACCTCTGAAGCTGGAGTGGCATGCTGTTGATGGACCCTGAGCCCTGGAAGCAAGGAGCCATGGGGAGACTCCTGCCAGCGCCGGAATTCTGCACCCACTGACCTGTAACTTCGTGAGTCAGAAGGAGACTTTGTAGATTGATTTCAGGCATATGGGTTAATATTGGACTTATGACTTTGTACTGGACTGGATTGGGATGCTTTCTTAGTGTCACATTCCTTTTGTATATAAACCCTTTCCTTATTTCCATATGCATGTCTAGGAAATTTGTTCCTCTAGTCTACCCGGACTGTCACACTGTTTTCTAAGTACATCCTTAAATCCCAAGTTTGGTGGGAATTCTGACCAGAAATCAAAAGAAGTGAGCATCAGAAATATTTAAGTGCTTCTGTAGCACTCTTCAGGAGTCTCGGTGGCATCGTGGCTACACATTTGTCTGCTAAACACAAGTGTCTGCAGTTTAAATCCCCCAGGTGCCCCAAGTGAGAAAGATGAGGTTTTCTAACTTGTAAAGAGTTGCAGTCTTGAAAACTCACAATGGGCAATTCTTCTGCCTCATTCGATAGGGTCACCATCAATTGGAACCAACTCAATGGCAGTGAGTCTGGCTTGGTTGCCTTCTTCAAAGAGAGCTAGGTGGCAAATTTGAGATATAGGATTGTTCTTGCTCATGTCTCTATCCTTTTTCCTCCTCAGCCTTCTTAATACTAACATATATCCCATGGTCTTACAACTGAAATAATCTTCTGGGTGAGTACTCAATGTAATGGATTAGTTTTGATTGTGACACATGACAAATGAAAAGCACATTATCATTTAGTGACAATGATTCTGGAACCAGCAATTCTGAAACCAATCTGCTCAACTTCAAATCTTGCCTCTGCCATATATTATCTAGGTGATATTAAGTAAATCACTTAATGTCTTTGAGTCTGCAAAATTAGGCTAATACCAGTATTCAGCTCAGAGTATTTGCAATGAAGATTAAATGAATTAATACTTGTAGAATTAGAAGAGGCCTGTTACTTAGATAGATTAAATACATTATTAATGATGGAGCTAAGTATAGGCCAATAATTCCTGGAATACAGTACCAGAGTCACTGAATGAGAGTAGGACCAAGAGAGGAGAAGAGAGACTGTTAAGAGTGAAGATACTTGGACTCTGTCCCAGACTTGGGGAAATGAAATCTCTAGGGACAGCACTACATACTGGTAATCTCAATAAGAACTTGAGTCCATTCTTAACTAGAGTTGGAGGGCCATTGTGATAGGAAGAATCCTATTGAGCCCCTCCCTGAATTGGGAGATGCAGTAGAGTCATGTTGGCAACAGCGTTTCCTTCAGAGATTGCAGTCTTGCCGACACCTTGATGTTGGCCATGTGAGACTTGGAGCAGGGGGAATCTAACGTACAGCACCATGAGATTGCAAATGGGTGCCGCTTTAAGTCATTATGCATGGGTCAATTAGTGCAGTAGCACAGAACTAATGTAATTGGTGAGAGAGTGGAAAGGGAACTGGAATTGGAATGCTTTAGTAGCTGACTGTCCTCTGGTAAGCTACTGAACCTCCATTTCTTGTCTTTAATATACTGACAATGAATGTATGCACTTCACAGAGTACTTATGAGTTTTAAGTAAAAGAGGACTGTGGGTAGCATAAATTGTCCTTTTTTAACACAGGAAATTTAAAAAATTAACTTCCAAAGATATTCTCTCCTTTGAACTTATTATTTTTCAAATAAATAATTTGATTGGGGACTCTTATAGCTCTTATAACAATCCAAACATCAATTCTACCAAACACATCTGTACATATGTTGCCATCATCCTTTTCAAAACCTTTTCATTCTACTTGAGCCCTTGGTATCAGCTCCTCTTTTTCCTCTCCCTCCCTATCTTCCCCTCCCACCTTCCTGAACCCTTGGTAAATTATAATTATTGTTTTCATATCTTACACTGTCTGCTGTATCTCTTCACCCATGTTTCTGATGTTCACCCCCACAGTGTGGGTACGTGCTTATGTGTTTTTACACACTGATCCTTGTGATTGGTTCCCCATTTTCCCCTCTTCTCCCCATACCTTCACCTAGCCTCATGGTATCACCAATACCATTACTATTATTAATGTAGTTCATATGTTCTGGATTCTGTGTCAAGAGCTCTTCTCTGTATCAGATTTGTATGGCAGAGCTGGGGTCATGAAAGTGGAGGTTGGGGGGGGGTTGGCAGCAGGGGCAAGCATTAAAGAACCAGAGGAATGCTGTATGTTCCATCAGTGCAATACTGTACCCTGGCTGACTTGTTCCTTCCTGGTGACCCTTCTGTGAGAGGATGTCTACTTGTCAACCCCCTTTATCTGTCTTGAAATAATTTATTGTTTTGGGTCTTTTGATATCTGATCTGATAGAAAACTCATGATCATGCAGGCTTGTGTGTTATTTCCATGTTGGCTTTGGTTTCTTTGGGCTTACTAAGAACACCAGCAATGAAGCATTGCAATCTAAGCATTTTCAGGTTCCTGTGGCTGTTGTTTGACTCATCTTCACCCTACAGGACAGAGTACAGCTGCCCCTGTAGGAGTAGAAAGCTTCATTGGTCTTCTGTCGAGCCTCTGGTGGATTCAAACTCCTGACCTTGTAGTTAACAGTCCAACTCATCCCCACTCCACCACACAAACCTCCTCCATAGATTGACTATGAGTCATAATGAACTCAGAGGCATAAAATTTGCTTGCTTGTTTTCATGTAGATTCATAGTAGTTGTTGTCCTACCACCACCACCACCACTATCTACCTCTAGTTCTATCCCTCGTTTTTATTTTGTTTTGTTCTTGCCTTAAGGGAAATGTGGGTGTTATTGTTTGAATTCTTTGCCAAAGTCCTGAGAAGACACTTTAAGGCAGTGGTTCTCAACCTGTGGATCGTGACCCCTATGGTGGTTGAATAACTCTTTCACAGGGATTTCCTGATCCCTAATAGTAGCAAAATTGCAATTGTGAAGTAGAAACAAAAATAGTTTTATGGCTGGAGGGATGATCACCACAACATGAGGAACTTTATTAAAGGATAGCAGCATTAGGAAGGGTGAGAACGACTGCTTTAAGGGCATGTGAGAAAAACAGTGGAGTCTCCCTGAGAAACACAACCAGAATGCTTCTTCCAAGCGAGGATGGGGAGCCTTCAATTGGCTTGCTTGTTAGGTCCTCAGTACCAAGTGGTAGAAAAGATCATTATGTGTGTCAGAGTAGGGAGCCAGTGAAAAGAGATGAGATGTATGGAGACAATAGCTCCCATAATGAACAGGAGCACACCAAGTTGCATAGGTGGCACAGGACGGTGTGCTGCCTTATTCCGTTGTTGAGCATAAGGGCGATTCACAGGCAGCTGAGCCACAACAGGCACCATAAAGTCAAAAGCCTAAGTCGGGATTGTATAACAGAAGTGATTGTAGAAGCCACCCACTAACGGGAGAGAAAATCAGTGCTGGCAGGGAAAGGGTTGTGGGGGCTTTGGGCTGGAGGCAAGGCTGAGAGGTGGTGAGCTGCACATCTGGAGGGTGCCCATTACCTAGACTGTGAGGTGCAGCTCCTTTTAGCTTGCCTGATGGGAACTTTCATTATCATTCAGCTTCCTTGTACGCTATGTAAAACCTCTTTCTTCTCGCCGCATGTAATCTAAGTGAAGCCTACAGGACTTTCTAGAGCACTGTTTTAAAGGATATGGCCAAATTCTATCTACAAACTCAAATTTAGCTTGATGAGAGAGAGAAAGGAAACCGGAATGAAAAAAGCTAGAAACTCGAAGGTCATCCATAAACATGCATTCTGGGTTGGGCACCATGTTCAAAAACAAACCAATTGCCGTTAGTGGATTCAGACTCAGCAGCCCCGTAGCGCTGAATAGCACTGCCTCGCAGAGTTTCTAGGGATTTCAGAATTGTCCTGGACGCAGATGGCCACTTCTTTCCTCCACAGAGCAGTTGGTGAATTAGGATTGCCAACATTCAGGTTAGCAACCTAGTGCTTTCACCACTGCGCCACCAGGGCTCATGGGGCGATGGTGATCTTCAAGAACTCAGCTCATTGCCATCGTAACAGAAGCAGAAAGCCTCATCTAGTGAAGTTTTACCAAAGCAGAAAGTTGCCCTGGCAGTTTTCAGAAGTCCAACATGTAACCTAGGACGGAAGGTGGTATGGCTATAGGATTATACATATATGTCATGCAAAATGATAAACCCTCACAATAATCTTGCCAAATATTATTGATCCTAGTTGGCAAGAGAGTGAGCTCTGTGGTAGAAAGTGCTGGATCGATATACCTTGGTGTTGTCGTGGGCATGTGTTGGGCTGCTTACAATTGAGACCTCCACTTGCTCCTGGGGCTTTCAACTCCCATGGAGAGTGACAGTCTCAGAAAGCCACAGGGCTCGTTTTGATTGTTCTAGCTGGTCCCTGTGAGGGAGCATGGACTCTCTGGCAGCGAGTAAATGAGTAGGTGACTGCGCTGGGATTTGACCCCAGTCTGTGTGTGTTTCCCACTGCACTATATTATCTGCCTTAAACATGACATGAAATATGGGCAGAGGGACTTAGCGTGTTCTCATCTCATCAACAACTCCCAGAAATTCAGAGGCTGGGAAACGTAGAGGAGCCAAGCCCCAGGGAGCTCAGGCCAACTCTCTCACCCGTGTCATCCATCGAAGTGGAGGACTCTGGGCTGGAAAGGGAGGCTCGCTGAGTGGTACTGTTGGGGTGGTTGGAGGAAAACATTCTTTCTCTTCTTAATGCTGTCTAACAAGGGAAATAGATACCGTCACCTTTCAGCCCCGTGATAGAGAAATCTCTGTGCAGAATTTCCAAACAGCAGCTCAAGAAACAAATAACCTTTGTCCCACTAATTTATCATTTTTGTAACTTGATAATAGGGCTCTTCCAGCTGGGCCACTGGATTATAATGAAGCATGTCAGAGTGATCTTAAAGCTTAATGAATACAAAGAAATTAAACTCTCAAACCTGCTGATTTGAACAATCACCACTACCTACCCATCCCAACCCCCTTTGGGCGGGTGTCTATCTCTGAACCATTAAAGAAAATAATTGCTTTCTCTTCCATTTGCCCAATAACTGAGGTCAGACTTGAATGTGTAAGCAATGAATGGCTTACTCCTTTGACTTGACATCAACACAAGCAGAAATTGCTTTTTATGGTGATGAGATTTGCTCTCCCCCTTTCTTGCTAAAGACATACACTATTTTATAGAAACATCAGGCAAGGCCCTGCCTTTATAATCATCATATGACTTAGAGAGAAAATAAATCATAAATGCTAGGAATGAAAGGAAAGGAGCTGGGTTGGGGGCCTCATTGAGCTGTCAGGAGCTGCTGACGGAGCACTTTGGTGATGCAGGAAAGGATGACAAGCAGGAGAAATGAGACTAGCAGAGGCAGGTCCGAGCCAGATATGGGAAGCCATGTTGAGAGGAGCAAGGCAGAAGGAGCCTCATAGAAACCTTGAAGTCAATGGAAATCAGTCTCCTGGTTGAGAGTAACACCACACTGTTTTAGTGGTGGTGGTGGTGGGGGCGGGAGAGGGGGGGATAGAGGAAAGTCTCTGCCTTTGGCGGCAGGAGAAGAGCCTTGTGGTACAGAACTCGTTGGGGGAGGAGGCAGGCTACAGAGGAGTCAAGAATGAGAGCCCTGCTTCCATGTAGACCTGAAAGCACTCTGGTACTCACGCCTCATGCTGATTTTGCTTCTGTCAAAGTAGGTGTGCTCTACAGGGTTTTCAGTGGTTGAATTCTTGAAAGTATATTGCCAGGTCTTTCTTCTGAGGTACTTTCATGTGCACTCAACACCCCATCGTTAGGTTAATAGCCAAATGCATTAACTATTTGTAACATGGTCCTCTATCTATTTGTCATCTGTCAAATGGCCACTGTCACTGGGGAGACTTTTTATGAGGGCTGCATGAAGCACACCAGCACTGAGATTAATGCCTCCCCCAGAGTGGGTCATCAGCAAATGTTGTTAAGGAGTGTCAGCTTGCCTCCAACCATAGCAACCTTGTGTATCACAGAACACAATCCTGTCTGGTCCTGTATGAGCCTTACCAGACACAGTTTTTCTGAACTCATTGTTATAGCTACTGGGTCACTTTATCTCATTGAGAATTTTTTGGTGACCTTCTACTTTTCCAAGCCAGAGATACCTCTTCAGGTCATACCTGAAAGCATGTCCTATGTAAGACAAAGTCACTCACCCTCCTTACTTCTCAGGGGCACTGTTTTTCCTCCTTCATGACAGACTTGTTTCCTCCTTTGACAGCACATAGTATACTCAGTATTCGACCAGGACCATAATTTAAATCAATTCTACTTCATTTTTCCTTTTTAAGAGTCCATCATAATCATGAGGGATGTCTTGAATTCTAGGGTAGCAAGACATAAGCTTCCCATTACTGAGCCTCTGCCATGACTTTTAGGATGACAGTAAGTGAGTCAGATTAACTAAGGATGGGCTGAGCCCTGGTGGCATAGTGGTTGTGTGCAGGACTGCGCCCCACTGGGTTGGCAATTCAAATCCAGCAGCAGCTCTCCAGGAGCAAGGCTAGGCCTCCTACTCTCACCAGAGGGCAGTGATACCCTCCAAAAAAACCCTAAAACCAGTAACTGATTAACTAAGGACATACAATGAGATGTTCCCCAGGAGCACAGACTCATGAACCTACCTTGGAAAAAACAAATTCTATGTAGAGGCATCCCAGGTGAGTCAGTCATGGCAGTCACAGTACTGAAGGGAGTCACTTATTAATTTAACAACAAAGAACCACGGGAATTGTGTCTTGCTAAGAGGGTGAGGCAGAAAAATGAAAACATATAGGTTTTAAAGTCTCTAATTTGAAGTAACATACTGTGTAGCCAGGAAAATAAAGTGCCTAGAGTGGAAAATCAAAACCCAAACAAAACAGTACTTCATTATACTATAATGTAGTAGTGAAGTTAAGCCCTACGAATGATAAAAATACAGAGATACCTAGTAAAGTTCATGTATATTAACTTCTAATAGATCATTTAAGTGTAAGGAGTTCAGCAGGCTAAAAGAAAGCAAGGAGTTTGAGAAGTCATTTGGCTTCTTAATTGTTTCCATAGACAACTACTTCCCCAACCCTCAATTTAGAAAAAAAAGTAAGTTAATGAGATGGTACTATCTACTATCTCACCTTACGCCTTTAAAGCTAAGATGCTTTAGATTTCCAGGTGTGGATGATACGATTTCTTTGAAGGGAGCAAACCACTTCATTGCTCCCTTCAAGAACCACAGCTCTAACCCCATGGACTCTCATCTGATCCCAATACAATGCTCTTGACTCTCCCAGTATCTCTTACTTTACCAAATTAAAATGCCCCATCGGACTCTGCTGTTCCTGATGTACACAGCTGGCTGCCCTGGGAAGAGAAGGAGGTGGGATGCCTTTGGTAAATTCTTAATCATAGATGGCAGATGTTCAGGGCCTAGATTTACGGATGTTTTTCATTTTAACCAGCCTGCTGCTGGCTCCCAGTGATTCGCACCCAGCCTGTAGGATTTATATACCTATCATTAGCTATGGTGAGACCCCAGAGCCAGAGGCTAGACTGCAGACTTCCCAGTGGCCTCCCCTCTTTATAAATGCGTTCCAGTTGTCCTGTGCTGCAATAAAGAACTCATTTGCCCCCAAAGAACCTGGAATTCCACTACCATGTTCCTCCCTACAACACTCCAGCCTCCCTCTGCTCACAATCCTGCAGCTCCCAAATCCTTGTGTGAAATTAGACTCTGCTGCTGCACTCGCCAGGCCCTCTGGAGGATTGTGGTTTTCTTTAATGAAGCTTGCACTGATGGATTTGGAAGAGAGTCAAGGACTAGTGAATTTTAAGGGTCCCTGTGGGAGAATTGCCTCTGATTTCTCACCCCTCCTCCTGAACCTCAGGGCACATGGCCCATGCTTCTCCCTTCTACAGCTGGAATACATCCAATCTGACTGTACTGTGGTCTCAGAGAGAGGCCACAGGTTCCGGAAAGAGATTTCTAATTTCTTTTCATGCATATTGATGCTCCTCGTCCCACGGCCCTAACACCAGCTTGCTGAGAAGGCAGGCTCTGTCTTCAGGTGAAGAAAGTACCACATATCCCTCTCTCTTCATTTATATTCCTGAATTGAGATTAATTGATTAAGGTGCTAGGTTAAGGGAGAGGGTCAGGCTCTGAAAGAAACTATTGACCAGTTGAAGGATAAGTGCCCAATGAATAAGAAAGTTCTTCTTTCCTCTCTGACCCATGGGGCAGTTTTTGCCCATGAGGCACACAAGGTGGTGAGCAGGGGGAAAGAGGGCATTTACAAAGAAAGCTTCAAAAAGTTTTGGGGAAAACCCATCTTGAGTTTCATTTTTTCTCTCATCTTAGATTCTTCATGTTAACCCTCCATTAACCTGAGATTCTTTATATCGCTAGTGGGAAACTCAACCACAGCCAGGTCCAAAATACCAAACCTGCTGCTATTGACTTTATTCCGACTCATCGAGAACCTATATGGGGACTAACAGAATGTTAATCTTTACAGAAGCAGATCATCTGTCTTTTCATAGGTCAACTTAAATAGAATCAAACTGTATCGTATTTGATTTCCACCCTTGAGAGGGTTTCTGAGTCTGCAGATCTTTGTCAGAGCAGTCAGTCTCATCTCTCTTCCAGCAAGTGGCTGGTGGGTTTTGACCACTGACATTACCAGTAGACATTATAATTACACATTAGACATAATGACATTAAAGACATTACCATTACCAGGCTTCCCCAACTTGACCATCGGTGCAGATGGGGCAATGTACAATGGTGTAATGTGGAAATCTGAAGAAAATAAGCGCTCTATGCAGAGATGACAGAACCCTCGTGGCACAGTGGTAAAAGCCCTTGGGTACTGTCCAACAGGTTGGTGGATCAAATCCACTGGCGACTCTGTGAGAGAAAGCTGCGGCAGACTTCATTAAGATGGAGAGTCTTGGAACTCTTATGGGGCAGTTCTTCTCTATCATGTATGGTTGCTGTGAGAGAGATTCTACTTAATGGTCATGAGTTCTGTGCTTTGCTTTTAGCACAGAGCCACTAATTAGTTTTAACTACACAAGCCATAAGTGAAATACAAGTGTAAGGTGTCGAATGTTTCAACTTTTCAAGAGAATTCGGAAATGCAGATTCGCAAAATGTGAATCCTCCTATTTATAAACCATCAGGAAATAATGGTTAAAATTAGAAATTATTCTGTAGCATTCTTTAGCCTAAACAAAGCACAATTTCCTGTCAGATTTGGCTCCAAGATGGCCAATTTTCAACCTCTGCTTTACATGCTTGATGTCTTTTTATTCCTTTCAACAGCTGTAGAACGTGGGTTTTATTGCCCCACTTGACAGTGGAAGAAATGGAATGTCAGGAAGGTCAACGTCTTTGCTTAGAGTCACCTAGCAAGAGCCTCTGAAGGAGGTCTGCCTAGCTTTGTACCAGAAACCCTCTTTTGCCTTCAGGGAGGAACCCATGAGGTCTGCTGGCTGCCCCGAGGCCATCCTAGGTTACAGAATTCGGAGGCAAAGCTGATCTTTTCCTCCCTCTTTTCCTGTCTCTGATGCCCCCAAAACTTCTAGGACTTTATGTTTCTTCTCATGAATTTCCCAGATTTGATACCTACCTTCTTGAAAACCCTAGGAACATCTATATTAAATTGTACTTGTTTCTGGGTCATTATGCTTACTCTGGTTCATTAAAGTGTACGTTTTTAAGTCCGAAGTAATGTGACTTTTTCTTTCTCCTCTGTCTTCTTACTTGAAGTGATAAATTACCGTATGCCTTTGACAAGAAAAAAAATCTCAAATTTCCAGAGGTTCTGATTCAACAGACAGACACAGAATCAAAATAGATTTTCTTGGTTGCCATGGCAGATTTGAATCTTCAACGGTGATGGGGAATTCACCTTCAGGGGCCAGACAGTTGCACCTTTGGGAGCCCTGGTAGAGACGTTGGGCGAGCATTGGACTGCTGACTACAAGGTCAGAGGTTCAAGCCCACCAGTTATGGAAGGAAGGTGAGGAAATATTCTCCCATAAATATTTCTAGCCTTAGAATCCTTCCTAAGGTCTCTAGGAGTCAGGTTGGAATCAATGACTGTGGCTGGGTGGCTAGGTAGGTACAGTTGTGGCCTGCTCCATGCTTTATTCCTGAATAAAATTCTATATCCCATTCTGTTGATCCTATGAAATATGATTTACTAACTTCATCTTAAAGAGAGGAAGATATATATATTGTATGTATATATATGTTTGTGTATGTGTATATGTATATGTGTGTGTATATATATATATGTAAAATTTCCCCCTGCCTTGGTAAAGAGTTGTCCTTTGTCCTACAGGGAAGCATTGGAGTCAGGTTGAGGAGAGTGAGTGACAACCTCATTTTTAAAGATGAAAAAATTGATATTAGAGAATTTGAGTAACATGCTCAGGATCATATAATGGCCTAGTGACAGAGCCAAGCCAGGGTGCGCTGACTCCAAATTGAATGCTCTTTCTGCTGCACCATGCTACCTGGAACATTGTGATTTGTTTCCCTGTCCTGGTCGTGCATGCTAAAATTACTTGAATACTTCACCTTGTGCAGTTTTTATTGGTCCAGGAAACAAAAAGGAAAATTAAATATGTTTTGTTTAAGAATATTATTTAACACTATTGGACTTTGCTAATGTAAAATCCAAAGCAGGAGAAAGCCAAGCTGGTATTACCCTTCCTTGAGATTCTAGTATTCATTATGCTACCAAAGCAATTATTGAGAATATATTATGATTTAGCACAACATAATATTGTACTACTTCAAAAAAGTGTGAGAACTTACAATCACATAATTCAATGTATTCCTCTCACACTTTGTGCATGTGTTATATTTTATTACTATCTGTGCTATAAACCTGCACTCTTCTCTCAGTTCAATAGCTGCATGTGCACATGAAAGATGAGAAATGAACAAGGAAGACCAGAGAATAATTGATGTATTTGAATTATGGTGCTGGCAAAGCATATTGAAAGTACTAAGGGCCGCCAGAAGAACAAACAAATGTCTTAGAAAAAGAACAGCCAGAGAGCTCCACACAAATGAGGATAGTGAAACTCCACCTGGCATACTTTGGCCATGTTATCAATAGAGAGATATCCCTGAAAAGGAATGCCATGCGTGGAAAGTAGAGGGTCAACAAAAAAGAGAAAGACCATTAGCTGGATGGACTGACACAGGCGGTTACAACAATGGGCTGGCTCAAGGATGACAATGGTGAGGATATTAGAGGGCTAGGGAAAGTTTTGTTCTGCTATACACAGGCTCACTATGGGTCAGAGTGGACTTAGTGGCATATAAGAATGACAAATGCTAGAAACGCCACAATTCATTGCTTTTTTTTTTAGCTTTAAAAGTCAACTCATATGAATATATGAATATATTAACTGAGCAGAATGTAAGTTGACACCTTTTTCTTTATAACTCTCTGCACTACAAATATTTTATTCCACTGTCTTCTTGACTTTATTATTTTTGGAGAAAAGTTAATTGTGCCTTTTTTTTTCTTTTGCTGCTTTTAAATCAATTTTTTTTTTGATGTCTTCTAGGTTGGGTGGTTGATTGGAAACTCTAGATGTGGTTTTCTTTGTACTTTGTAACAAACAAGTTTGCTAGTCATCTTAGATCTGTGAGTTGATTTGTTTCTTTGAGGAAATTTTTAAACAACTATCTCTTCAAATATTTTTTCTGCCCTATTGTCTGTAATAAAGAATGTAACGAAGAATGTGATAAAGAAGTTAGCATTGTTCTGGGTGAAATTGGTCTAGGTTTGCAATAAGAACAGAAGAAAACAGGATGATCCCAAGGCTGTGTAAAAGTCAGCTTAACAGCAAAATGTTCTGCTTCTGTACTAGTCCGCTTCTTAGAAAAACCACATTCTGGTGCAAGCTAAAAGATAATGCAAAGTATGACATTCTTTCTGTGTGTCTCAATAAACCAACCATATGTCTATAAAAGCTTGTCCCCAGTCTCAGCTTGAGTCCACAACCGGCACTGAACAGAGTCTGGTGTGGCTCCATAGCACTGAGTCTGGGTTTGGACCCCAAAAAACTCTTAAACTTTACTCGATCTCCACTCATTTTGTTTACTCAAGGACTTGTTTACTAAAGTCTCCCTTCTCTCCCTTTGAACTCCATTTATTCACTATCGTTCACCAGAATTCTCATCCTCTGTTCTGCTTTCCCTTCCCCCTTCCTAGACTGCTTTTGTCTTTTGTTTCAGTTTTGATCATCTGTCTTAAAGTTCAATAATCCTTTCCTCCTCTGTGCACAATATTTTACTACTCTTGTTTTATAAATAATTTCTTTCAGATATTATATTTTTAAGTATCTGAACTCCACTTCCTTTTTTAATAGTTTCTATGTCTGTCAAATTTTCCCATTTCCTAGAAATGTTTTAAATATTCTATTAGATTCTTTCTTGCTTTTGTCATAATTTACTTTAAATTCTCTGGTAATTCCAATATCTGGACCCCCTCTATTGACTACTATGTCTATTGACATTGGATTACATAGAGGAAAAAGATGACAAAGCTATCCCTCAATAAATGGGTAAAAGATGACTAAAAAAGTCTTTATTGAGTCTTAAACATGGCAAAGACAAAACAATGATAAAGCATCCAAATGTTTGAGACCATTAGCATGAGGCTATAATGGTGCTCAAAGGATTCATGGCCACAAGACTAATTTGCTACAAAAAAACCAGAGGAAATTGTCACAAAATTGGTGGCTGTAAAATGGCATAGATGTGGCAACAACACCCCCCCCCCCTTTTACAAGGATGAAAGAGAATCAAACTAAATAACAGCTGAAGAGCAGTTTCTATAAGGAGGAGGTCATATGTCCTTCATCCTCTTTCCTACTTTTACTTTTTACCAATTCTGACTCCAACTGCCCCCCTCCCCCAAAAAAATCAGGCTTTACTTCTCTGCTGGATTTGTTAATTTGTTGCACTGACCAAACAGAGTTCACAGACCATACTTACAAGTATATGGTTGATTAGGCAAGTTAACAGGCCACTTACTGTTCAGGATCAGAAGTGTTCAGGATATAGTTCTTTCCAAAGAGGAGTGCCTCTTCTCAGCTGTGCCCACAGATACACTCTCTCTAATTCTTTGCTCCTCATTTGCAAGTTCCTTTGGCCTCTCATCGGTGTGGTCAAATGTTATGAAGCTCCCTTAGCTCTGCTGATAAGTGCCTAAAAGGCGCCTCACTGCACCATATGCCTCAGACTGAAGGTGTTCAGCTCCAGCTCTGTGATCCAGCAAACCCTGTCCTCCGAATCAAGTGCCTGGAGGTCCCTTTATTCCACATGTGAGCATTCTGCCTGAAGGTACTCAGCTTTACTTGCCCTGTTGGCCTGGCAGTCCACTGTTCTGTCTTGTGTTCTGTCTGACTCTTGGTTCTGCTGCTGTTACTCCTTTGCCACACTCACGCAGGGATCTGAGGGGTTCAAATGATGCTGTGTGCTCCTGGATCTTCTTTGTTGACGACAGTGAGAACCTCTCTATTTCTGTTACCAAGATGGCTTGTTACATACCCCCTGCGATTAAAAATTGACCAATTCAACACAAAAATTAACCCCGCTAAAAGTTACTTACAATGGAATTACATATCAGCATCTTACCCAATATGCTCTTGCTCAGACCCATCAGAAAAATAGAAGTATATTCAATTTGTATGACCCCACTTTGTTAGTTTAGGTAGATTAGAGAAACAAATTCATAAACACACATGTGTATAAGAAAGAGGTTTCTAGACAAGAGCAATTGAACATTGAAGAAATATCCCAGCCCAGTCCAGTCTAAGGTCATAAGTCTGATATTAGCCATATGTCTGAAATGAATTTATAAAGCCCTCTTCAGTCTGACAAAGCACATGCAATGACATTAGAATAATTACAGAACACTGGGTGCAGGGTATTGTGCGTCCAATGGTGGTAGAAGCCTCTTAGAGCTGGCAGGGGTCTCCCCTTGGTTCCTTCAGCTTCCAGGGCTCAGGGTCCATGAGTATACTAATGTGTTTTGTCAGCTGCAATGTCTCCCAGGAACTGAATCTTGTGTGTTGTCAGTAGAAAGTCTCCAAGAAATGAACTGAGATAGTGACTCCATCTCCAACAGGGAATTACCACATTTCCCAGAATTCTCAGGAGAAAGAGGTCTCATTGGCTATCTCCAGATAGACAGGCTAGACTCCACCTCTACACTCCCAACCCTGAAATTGACATAATTAGGGACTGCCACACCCACCTAGTTTTTTTTATGAGAGTTATAAATATGGCTAAAACTTATTGTACTACAGTCGCACATCAATTGCCTCACTGTCACAGGTATAACTATGTTCATAAGAAAAGACCATAGTTGGAATACATACACCAATTCAGATTAGAAAAGTTTACAAGATTGGTTCTGGGTTCCTTTGATCATTTGGCTACTTAATAGAAGGGCTATGACACAACTCTGTGGCCCTGGTTACCCCAATTTTCATTAATGGGAGGCCCAGGCAAGTCCCTTGAAAACAGGGCCTGACTAGAAGAGTTCCCATCTACTTTCAAATACACGCTATCTGCAGTAGTCAAACGTCAATGGAGAATGAATTATGTCAAGACTAAAAAGAAAATTAGTAATCCCAATGCAAACCATAGCGTTTTACAGATCAAGTTCCCAGAATTTAGACTCTGTACCTTTACTTACAAGACCCCAAAGAACAGTTGAAACTGAGCAAATTATTTTTGTTTCCAGAAAAGTGGACTCTGTTTTTTGGTTGTTGGTGTTTTCGTGTTATGCCTTGTGCGAGGCAGCTATGTCAATTAGATGTAGGGCAGGCGGGGTTGAGGTAGGTCTGGACTTTTGTTGAAGCTTTAGTTTGATTCAGAAAATCTGGTGATTTAGTGGTTCCATGTTGACTGGCCAACCACAAGGTCAGTAGTTTGAAAGTACCAGTTGTTGTTTGGGAGAAAGATGAGACTCTCTAGTCCAGTAAAGAGTTACTGTCACAGAGATCTGAAGGTCAACTCTACCCTGTCCTCTAAGATTGGTATAAGTTGACATCAATTTGTTGGCAGTGAGTTCAATGATTTCAGTGTGATTCAAGTCACCATTGGCTTCAAATTTTTGGAAGACAGGATCCAACTGATCCTGTCGTGGCTTACCCAAACCATTCTGTAAGATATCATAATTTCCATTCTAACAAAGGGGGAAAATGGTTAGAATCCTAAAAATCATCGGAATTGAGAAGACAAAGAGAACTTACTCCAACAAATTATTCCAACAAAGAGAACCTGAATTAACAAAGAGAAAGTTGCAAACAATAAGAGAAAAGAAACTCACCACTGACCCAAAATATGATTTATGCATAAAGTAACAAACTGTAAGAAATAGATCAAATGAGAATAAGGAAGAGAGCGGGGCAGGGGGAAGGTCTATCCTTTGGTTAGTTTTAAAAGGTTGACTATAGACCGGTAAGAGAGACTCTAGACTTTACTCCATTAGGAGGGAGTCTGGATTTTGTCTCTGGTACATAGCTAAGCCACACACTTTTAGATATGGGAAAACAGTCTTGTTTTATAGCTAGGTTGGCAGGTTTTAGATTTACTGGTGAATCCTCTATGATCAAGTTCTCCTTGATCCTTTTCTGTATATTGGGAGTTTTCTTTCAGTTGTACTGCCATGTCCCCAGTCTTGAGAGGTCTTGTGAAGCATGGAATGAAATGGGAGATCTCTCTCAGTGCCCTGGCCGTATCCTCATTTTTCACATATCTAAGCAGAATGTGAAATAGTTTTTCCCAGGCATCCTTTTCCATTCCCTGTCTTTCGAGAAAGCCTTGAGCTTGGGAAAAGCACCACATATCTCAAATCTCTCAGCTTCCCTTTCCTACTTCCCTTCATCTTTTGGTGAACTATTCCTTGCATATGCCCCACATTTGGTAATGATGGACTACTTTCGCCTGGAAAAGCCCTGATGGCACAGGGTGATACACATGGAACTGCTAATAACAAGGTAATAAGTTTGAAACCACCAGTCACTCCAAGGAAGAAAGATGTGGCTTTCAATGTCTATAAAAATGTATCATTTCAGCACATCAGAACTCCAGGGGCAGTTCTACCCTGTCCCACAGGGTAACTGTAAGGTTGGCATGAATAGGGATTGACTTGATGGCAGTGTGTTGGGCAAATGAGTAGAAGTATATACAATGTGGGTTGAAGTGCCCTAATCTGCTGTACTATTCCATCACTCACTCTCATCCACAGGAACCGACACAATTTGAATTCATAGTGACCCTAGAGGACAGATGTAAAAGTTCCTAAGGATTTATTTGACTGTAAATATTTATGGGAATAGAAAGTCTTGCCTATTTCCTGAGGATCTGCTGGTTTCAAACTGCTAATCGTGTGGTTTGCAGTCTAACCTGTGACCCACTATAACCCTAGAGTCTCTCTTACCGGTCTATAGTCAACCTTTGAAAACTAACCAAAGGATAGAACTCCCCCCCTGCCCCGCTCTCTTCCTTATTCTATTCGATCTATTTCTTACAGTTTGTTACTTTATGCATAAATCATATTTTGGGTCAGTGGTGAGTTTCTTTTCTCTTATTGTTTGCAACTTCCTCTTTGTTAATTCAGGTTCTCTTTGTTGGAATAATTTGTTGGAGTAAGTTCTCTTTGTCTTCTCATTTCCGATGATTTTTAGGATTCTAACCATTTCCCCCCCTTTGTTAGAATGGAAACTACAATATCTTACAGAATGGTTTGGGTAAGTCAAGACAGGATCAGTTCGATTGTTGTGGGTTTTGATGATTAAGAGTGTCATATATGAAAACAAGATTTATGTTTTCTCAGTTTCCTCTGTGCAGTGATTAGACACAGGATGAATATTTTCCCACCCTTATCCTAAGTGGCTTCCTCCTTATAGAGTCTGCTAACTGGTCATAGTCTCTGTTTGCAACTCCACTGCTTTGCAAATAATTCTTGAGGCACCAGGTTTTTTCTAACTCTTTAACATTTGTTTTGAATGCTGGCAGTTTTATATGTGTACAGGGGAGTGTAGAGTGTGTACAGGGGTTGGGGGAGAATAAGACAATTAATCTACTAGTAGGAATCTGGTTTTTAGTCAGTGTTTTGGTACCTATTCCACTGATATATGCTGAATTCACTCCTGTCTTGGGTCAATAAAGTATCTCAACAGAGACCACATTTCTTAATATATTTTGGAAAACATCAGGAAAAAATAATTTAGCACTGAAAAAAATTGAACAGGGATAAACTGTTGAGTAAGAGCAGCTAGAAGTAATAAACCAGGTCCCTGCTAAATAGAAAATGTCTATATTTTTATTCAAAGTCAGACTCATTTGATTTTTTTAAGGCATAGATTCTACTTCAAAAACTGTGGCCATTTTTGGAAGTTTACAATGTGTTTTATACAAACCAATAGATATAAAGCATTTACAAAAGAATGAGGACACTTTTAACACTCTTGACACACAGAAAGATGAAGTCATCATGCATTCCCAGGAATTAAAAGGTCAGGCTGTGAAATCATGAAGGCAGACTATGCAGAGCTGTAGGGACTCTAGCAGTGCAGAAGTCGTGATGTGAGCTGCTAACCTTGAGGGCAGCAGTTTGAAGCCATCAGGTGTTCCTTGAGAGAAAGGTGATGTTCTCTTCTCTCCTCAAGGGTGAATGTCAGAGACCCACAGGGGCAGTCCTACCCGGTCCCATTGGGTCACTTTGAGTCAATGGCAGAGTTTGTTTGTTGGGGTTTTTTGCATTAAATATTTAAAAGTGCCTATTGCTAATCGCTAAAATGGAAGACTTACAAAATGATTTTGGATATTGTACAATGTTTTAAAAATAAGTATAATGGGACGGAATGACACTCATCAGCGGAAATTGGCAGAAGATCGACCCAGGGAAAGTGTCTGAAAGAGAAATTCAGCACTGCCAGCTCGCTGGAGGATCATGATAAAGATAAGTAGGCACTCCCTACCTGGGTATTTTCCATCCAATTTCTTACAGGGGAACTGCAGCCTGTGTGTTTGGGGAGAGCTCTTACATGTCCTCTGGGGACCATCTGACTGAGGAATCTTCTTCCCTACTGCCTTGTGTCTTGCGAGGCTCAAGATGGTTCCAAATGCACTGGCCTGAGTTCCGAGCTGCTGCAGGAACCACTTCCCAGCCTCTGCAGCAATCTGCCTGATTGGGTGGTTCTTCCCACTATTCACAGTGCTCTACTCAGGAGTGAGTAGCCTACCAGCCTTCCATGGTGCTCCCCTTGCAGTGGGAACCCCCACGCACCCCCTGAATACCCCAGGCTGTCGTGAGCTGCACCATCCTAGCTCCTGGTGAGATCATGCAGTGCAGCACCATCCTTGTGGGTCCACAACAATCCAACCAGTGGTCCTTGGGAGGACAACCCAACTTGCCCTCCAGATAATGGAACACTGGTTCACTAGGAAATGAGTGAAGTCACAGGAGGATAAAGGGTGAGGCTAATTCCATAAAGAAATTTGCCACTGGAAGTTCAAAAGCACATCCCTTTAAGTCTCTCAGAGAGAGTCAGTGCTCTTCAAGTCCCTGAAAAATGGCACCTGGTTCCTCAAAAACAAGGCAATGCAAACAGCAATCAGTCTCAACACCTCAATGAAAACAGGAGAAACAAAATGTAATGGCAGAAGATTCCTGAACTGAATGATATGCATAGAAGAAGCAGACCTTGATATGCCACAGAAAGAAATTTTCAGAATGATGCTTGAAGCCATACAAGATGTGAGGGAAACAACACAAAAAAGGATGAATTGGTAGATGAGATATAGTCCATACACCAAAGGGAAACACAAGAGCTTAGGGATGAGATAACAAAATCCAACAGCAGACTTACAGACTTCTCAAATCGACTGGAGGAAGCTGGAAACCACTTAAGTGACCTAGAGGATGGAAAAGTGGAATTTAACATAAGCAAACAAAAATCTAATAAGATTATCAGAAAAATTGAAGAAAATGTAAGATCTATGTCTGAAGCTATAAGTTGGAATAATATCAGAATCATTGGTCTACTGAAGGAAGACACAACAGAGAAGTCATCTGCAACAATAATCAGAGAATTCTTGGAGGAAAACTTCCCTAGCTAAAGGAATGAAAACCAGGCAACACCAACTAGACTAAATCCCAATAAGACGTTACCAAGATACATAATAGTTAAACTATTCAGCTTTGAGGAAAAAGAGAAAATCATGAGAGAAGCTGGGGGGTGGAGGGGCAATCACATATAAGGTTTCCCAAAATAAGAATATGCTCAGACCTATCAGCGTACACTATGAAGAAAAGGAGAGTGGAGTAATATATTCCAAAAAACTGAAGGAAAATAATGCAAACACGAGAATACTCTACTTAGCCAAATTATCTATCAAGATAGATGGAGAAGTAAGAGCTTTTCCAGACAAGGAAAAACTC
>PVJH01025961.1:8799-30345 GCA_004026705.1 Nesogale talazaci | reverse complement strand
AAAGTATCGTGTGTGTGTTTCATGCATGCACCCAATAATGTGAATTTAGTGAAACAGGACCTTAGTGGCACAGCGCTTAAGCACTCAGTAGTTCAAGCAAACTAGTATGTCCATGGGAGAATTCTGTGGCAGTCTGCTTATGTAAAGCCTTGGGAATCTTTCATGGCAATTCTTTCCAATAGGGACACTATGGAATCTACTCTCTTCTAATCGGTTTGGTATAGGGTTTCAATACATGAGTCTTCAAAGCGTGCGCTGTTGAATTATAAAGTCCACTGCTATCTCTTTCAAGCACTTGTTCAGCTCCAAACCAAATTTGATTCTGACTCATGGTAACCTTAGAAACAAAGGAAAGAGCCCCTTTGGTTTTCTGAGACTGTAAATCTTGACAGGAGTAGACCACCTTGTCATTCTCCTGTGGGACAATGGATGTGTTCAAACTGCTGACTGTGTGACTAGCAGCTCAATGCATAAGCCACTGCATTGCACTACCAGAGTCAACCTGGCTTCTATACTACAAACTAAAAATCCACTACTTTTTCTCTTTTTTTTTTTTTAGGTAGAGTGAACTATATCCTCTGTCCTGTGGTTTGAGAGATAAACCATAACCTGACGAGCACTATGCCTTCAACAATCACTCTAAAGAAACAAACCCCAAAGTTCTCTTGGCTATGGGAATCATTTTGTCACTGTCCTTTGTTATACCTGCACCTGGACCTCTAGGCCTGATCTTCCTAGGCTTTGTTCCCACTCACGCTAGACACACAGGAAGTCTATTGTACAGAGCCAACTCTGAAGATTCTGTTTACAAATTTCTTTTAGTTTTATCCTTGCAACATGCAGCCTAGAGCAAACAGACTTTTCTCTAGACAGAATTGTTTGAGTCATTGCGTGTGTGACAATCAAAGAAAAGAGAAAGGGATTTAACCTAAGGGTACCATGATTTAACTACATTTTAAAGAAGAGATGGTTACCTTCTTTTAAAGCAGTTTCCTTCCTTGGTGTGAGTGAATCAGTGTTATTTTGAAGGGAATTTGGCAACTGGTCCTTAAATTATTTCGGATGGGCACCCTAGACTTGGCCATTTTCCTTTTCCACATAACTCATCTTTCAGAGGCAGTCATAGGTTTCAAAAGCTGACTTAGTTTGTAGACGGAAACAGGGCTTTAGTTGATGAACTCTAGTCATCTTCCCCCATTTGCCAGCTATGTACCTGCAGGCAAGTTTCTTAGTGGTGTGGGCTCAACTTTTCATCTGTAAAATGGAGATCAAACAAGACTTCCCCTTCCATTGAGCATTTCGGGTGCCCATTTGCTCATCTGCCATTAATTCCACTGGAAGGATTTGTGGTAAAATAAAAAGAACATGGACATTAGAACTAAATGAATCTGAGTTTACATCCCCAATTCACCACATCCTAGCATAGCAGCAAGCACTTTGCCCCTCTGATTCAACATATGCAAACACTGATGCCTCTTGATACCACAGTTAAATGCTCAATAACAATGACTAGCTGAAAGCTTGGAACTTCAAACAGACCCAATGACTCCTTTAAAGATCATCCTGGTAGCCTGCTTATGAACAGTCACAGCCTTGGAGATCTTATGAATAAATTCTACTCTGCACACAACAGTTATACTTGACATCGATTCAAAGCAACGAACAATAGCATACACCCAAAAAATCAATAATCATACCTATTAAACAAAGATACTAGGAAGAGAAATTAGAACCACATCTGCCCTAAATTTTTTTCTGTCCTTCTCTATGTCATCATTTAAAAATGTGAAATCTTTTCAGAAAACTACTGTTTCAACCTCTACCTTCTTATATTCTTGTTGAAACTTTTTCATGGCTTCCCATTGCTCTTCTATCAAGAGAAAATTTCTTCTGCATGCAGTTCAGGGAACAGTCCATTGCAGACATTCAAAAAATTGTGTTAAATGAATAAGTCATTTATATATGTAAACTTCCACCATAGTGTCTAGCACATAGAATTAGCTTTAGAAATATTCACTTCCTTTAAGTATTGGACAATTCATTACCTTTTCACACTTGATCTTAACCAAAAGGACAAAAAAAACAACTCTTTTTTTAGGAGCATATTGATCATACAAATCGGCTGAAACCTTTTGATTTGACAAGTCTTGGGTGAAAAGAATATGCTGTCCAATTTGAGTCATCTATGCTTTCTCACTGGTGGTAAGGGTAGGCCTTTGTCTGCTAACCAAAGGCCTAGCAGTGTGAACCCAGCAGCTGCTCCAGGGGGAATGGCATGGCTGGCTGTTACTTCTACTCTGTCACATTGAGTCAGAATTGACAGAGGGGCACGTAACAATAGCAACACACTTTCTACTTCCATTAAAAACTAAAAAAAAAAATTTAGCTAAATAGTCACTGATTTAGGCATTTAGTTTTTAGTAAAACCAAAGTGACTTCAAATTTTCACTCTTTATGAGATAGGAATCGGGAACCCTGGTGGCAGAGTAGTTTACACAGCAGGCTGCTAACCACAGGGTCAACAGTTCGAAGCCACTACCAGTTCCATGTGAGAATGACAGAGAGACCTGCAAAGAGTGTCTCAGAAAGTCACAGAAGCAGTTCTCCCCTGTCCTAGAGGGTCGCTGTGAGCTGGCATCAACTCCATGGCCATGAATGTGTGTCTTGCTTGTTTGTTCATGAGAAAGGAAAAAATTGTATAGCAGAAAACACACCCAAGTCCTACATTCTGTTTTCAGCTCTGCATTACTTCATTGTGTTAGGTTAGGTGAAACTCTTCTTTCATTCCATGGGTTGGGAGTGTCAAAAGCATACAGTCCTGAGTCTATTCCATTCACTCAATCCTGTCCATGGAGCATCCATTCTAATTTTCTCCTAACCTTACTGTTTCATTCTTGTGAATGAGATGGGTGTAAAGAATGGGTTCTCTGTTCCTACAAGGGCAGGTGAGTGACTAGACCTGTCTTCTTTGGGAGTAGTGAGATGGGCATTAGTCCAATAACATGATAAATAATTTCTTAGTGTTATGGGAGGGAAAACTGGGGAGAAACAGGTAGCCATTAATAATGAGTACAAGTAAAAAAGAAAATGTTTTTAAAAGATTCTAGTGGTAGCTGAGCCCCGGTGGCATAAGTGGTTGAGTGCGGAACTGCAGCCCGCGGGCTTGGTGGTTCAAATCCAGCGGCGGCTGGGTAATGCCCACGACCACCAGAGGCAGTGACGCCCTCCTCAAAAAAAAAAATTGTAGTGATGATTCCAGAACTATTTTTAAATGGTTTTTAAAAACTATTTTTAGTCCATTGAATTGTATGCTGTGTGTATTACATGTCAATAAAACTTGATTTCCAATAAAATGATAATTTGTTTAGAGATAGGACATTTTTATTAATTATCAAGATTTTCAACCACTAAAGTAATATTTATATACACTTCAATTATCATATCATTTAATTGACCCAGATTTTGACAGAACAAAAAGGTGTAGTTAGGTAAGGCCCTCTTACATCCCAATACCTTCAATAGTCTGGGATTCAATTATTCATCTATAATATACTCATCTAGTTTGAAAATCAACTCAATGGCAGGGTGTTTGGATTGTTTGAAAATTCAGTTATCCTACATTTATTATGAATGTGCTTGCTTGTCTGATTGTATTTTTGTTTTCTTTATGTTGGGGTGAAATGTAAACTAAGGACTGTAGTCTTTGATATTCAATGATAATGGCTTCAAGTTCTCCTGGTTTTTAGGAAGTACAGTTGTTTCATCTGTTTTTCACAAATTAGTCATGAGTCTTCCTGCAATCTCCTTGGGTTATTTTCTAGGCATGCATATTGCATAAGTATGGTGAATGGATACAGCCCCAACTCATGCCTTTCCCAATTTCAAGCCATATCCCTTTGTGGTATTAGAATGATTTCCTTCTGGTCTATGTACAGGTTCCCAATCAGCACAACTACGTGTTCTGGAATTCACGTTCTTCTCAATGGTACCTATAATGTGTAATGATCTACACAGTAGAATGACATTGCCCAGTCAATAAACAGTTTTCTAGTATTCTCTGCCTTCATTCAAGATCTACTTGACATCAGTAACGATATCCCCAACTCCACATTCTCTTCTAAATTTAGTTTGAATATCTGGTACCTCCTTATTGATGTGCTATTGCAACTATTTTCAAGTTGTGGTCAGCATGTGATATCAATAATATTGAACTTTTAAATAATACTGGGTTTTGATCATATGCGACCTCCTGCAATCTCTGAATGTCAAGCAATTTTTTTTAGCTCAGAGATCCTGTTCTCCTTCCATCGTCTTATGATTCTTTCTGTATTATTCAACAGTTTATACATATATACCAGTGTCACAGAGCCCATTCCATCTCACGGCAACCCGGTATGGGGGGAGTGCACCTTCTGTTTCCAAGACCAAATCTTTTAAAGAGCAAATAGTTTCCTTTTTCTCCTGGAGACCAATGGGTGCGTTGGACCACCAGCCTTATGATTGGCAGTCCAATGCTGAGCCCAAAGTGCCACCAGGGTGTCTATTGTACTCAGATAAATTTTTTTATTTTGCTACTTGAGGCACAGTTTTTTATTCAGCTCTTTCAGCTGAGAAAATGTTAAGTGTGTTCTTTTTTCTCAGTTTTCTAACTCCAGATCATGGCATATTTCAATATATATTCCCTTCTCAAGCTAGCATTTGATATTGATTGCTTTTCTCTTTTGTTTCATCATTTCTTCCATTTTCTTAAGATATGCTACATCTGAGGACAACTTGCAGACTCTTTTAACATACACTTTATTCTTTTCTTTCTTTCCTGCTATCAGAATAGTGTGGAGGCAACACCTGACCTTATCAAAATTCACCAGGCAGAAGGAGAATACAACTCAATGTTAGTCCAAGGCTAATTCCTATGAGACTTAAGTCAAGTATGGCTTCTTCCTCCATACTTCATAACCAATACTTCGATCAACTGTCCCTCTTAAGAAATTCCCTACTTCCAGATTCAACAAGTCATTACTATGGCCACACAGAACTCACAGACAATGCTCACAATTATAAGGTTTATGAGAGAAACTAAAATTGAAGACAGAAATGCACAGGGTACAATTCTTGTCCACATCCAAAAACACACCTCTTCTGGGCATAAGTCTCTCCATCATGTGGTCCCTTAGCCTCTGCTCTGGCAATGGCTCTTTTAACTCTGTCGATAAATGTCCACAAGGCATGTGTCTCCATCATAAATCTCAGCCTGAAGGCCACTGGCTCTAGCTGTATCAAACCAAACTAATCTCAGCTGCAATTGAATCAAAATTGAAGGACAGAACTGCTCTATGTGTGATTCCAAAATTACAACTCATTCAGGAATCTCCACTCCTGAGTCTTCTTTCTTGAGACAAGTGAGATCTCAATTCCTGTTTTTGCCATCCTGTTAAGCCTATCAGGATGACAAAACTGATCGGTTAATTAATATCCTGTACACCTTGCTTTTATAGTGTCACCTTGTCATTTTGTGGGGTTACCTAGACTGTGGCTAGAACTAATTCATTAAGTAGTTCACTGTCCTGAACGTGTCTGTTTTATGATTTTTTGATTTCTTCATGAATCATTAACCTTCACTGTCTGGTTTTCAGGCATTAGTGTGTTATGTATGAAATATATCCTTGAAGTGGTCTTTAATAGACTTTTTTCTAACATCTTGGCGCTTAAGGGCTTGTTTAAGTTTTCTTCAAGTTCTGTGTAAACTTGCATATGGAAAATTGATGTACTCTTTCACATCTTTCTGACTGATGATGAGTTTCTCTACCATGCCTTTTCACAGGTGTAGTTTATGTGTTTTCTGTATATCCCATTGGTGATATTCATGCATATAGACACTACTTATATTTTTGAAAAATGCATTTGAAATGAATAGGTTTTTGGTCTTGAAAGATTATATCATATAATCTTTTATTTCATTTCTACCACCAACACCACTAGGTTGCTTTCTATAGATCAGTAGTTTGAACCCAACAGTCACTCTGAGGGAGAAAGGTGAGACTCTCTGCTCCTGTAAAAATGATCAGTCCTAAGAACCCAAAGAGGAAGTCCCACTCTATTCTATAGAGTGTAATTGATTCAATGGCAGGAAGTTTAGTGTTTCGTTGTTCATGATTGGGTTTTTTTTCCCCTTGGTTTGATTTAATCCTTCTTTGTTTCCAAGTTTCACATTCCAATTACCAACAATTATTAATGTTCCAGATCTCATGCTTTATCAATTTCAGACTACATAAGTTGGTCAAACAAAATTTGTTTGTTTTTTACATTAAAGGAGGTTATCAAGGAATAATAGTTTCATGGCCAATATTTCTCAAAGGATATGAGAGTTATCACTGACCATGTTGTACGTGAGGATGTATTGAAATATTGTTTCTAATATAATATGTAACCCCATTCATCTTCAATTTTCATTCACAGAAGAATATAAATTAAGTTTGTCTGATTCACAATGGCTAGTAACCATCAACTTCTGTTCAGTAATGCCTAAGGTATCAATCCTTTTGCTGTTATTTTTTTTTCACAAATTACATTTTTCCTACACTCATACTTCCTACATCCATTCACCAATTATTAATAAATGTCTGGTGCAGTTTATTCTCATATTTAGTTGTGTCCTTTTAGCAAATTAAGGTCCTTAAAATGTTGCTCTATCCATATCATTTAGGTTGACAATACTTTGAGGTGGCAGCTCTTCTCCAATTGTATTTTAAGTGACTTCTAATCTGAGGGGCTCCCTTTCTGACGCTATGTCAGACAATTCCTTACTACCATCCATAAGGTTTTACACAGGCCATTTTTTGTCTCAGAAATAGATAACCAGGTTCTTCTTTGTAGTCTGTGGTAGTAGAGAAATTTGTCCACCATGATGATGTTCCTGGTATTTGAAATACTAATGACCTATCTTTTAAGAACACAGCAACACTCAAATTACAACCCAATGACCAACTGATAGACATGTGGTGGCATAAGTCAATAACACAAGGAAATTTGGGGAATTCACCTATATGTGGAAATTTTAAAAGCTACTTCTAAATAAACAATGGATGGGAGAATAAATCATAGAAGAAATTTAAAAAAGCTGCACACATAATTTTTACTCATACTATTCTGTTCAGAACTTAGTCACATCACCACACCTGTGACCGTGTGGTGTTGGAACCTGCCTTTCATCTGGAAGGTCATATGCCTCCATAAAAATCACTAGGCAAATGAGAGCGATATTGGGTGTTATATATTCTGATCTCTATCATGAAATATTGTTTTGAGGACCAAATAGAATAATATGTTAACAAGATCTTAGTCACTCAAAAGCCACTAGAAACAAAGTCAATCATTATTATTGTTCATCTGGGCAGGCTGGCAGAGATGCCAACCATCTTCATGTCTGAATCAACATCAAATTGAACAAACATTTCAAACACTAGCTTGTTGAATTGAATTCAATATTTACTGGCAACAGTTTCACATTCTCAATGTGAGAACACAAAATTATTTCTCCATAAAGGAAATAGCCCCTCACTGCCAAAATGTCTTTAAACATAGATCCTCTGCTCACTGACTCTTTAGTGTGGAGAGTTAAAGGAGTTATGATGGTGGGCTGACATTAGGGAATATGAATGGCCTTGGCTTTTCTTCTCTCTGATGACCATGAATTTATTAGGCACTCTCACTGTTCATGATTCTTCTAAAAGATTGTGGATAATTTTACTTTATGTGAAGGAAAAGAAAGAAATGCACTCAGATGGTCTTGAATAAATAAAAATGCCTAGCCTATTGATTCATATATACAGACACAGATTTGAGCACTTGAAGACTCTTACCTTAGTGCTATTGTGTTAGACTGAAATAAACCACCAATAAAGAACTCCTTTGTTCAAATGTGACATCTGTATAGTTTTGCTCACAGAGTGCCTCAGGGGGTTCACAATATCAGGCTCTAAAGAACATTCTATATACTGATAAAAGAATGAAGAATAAAATTTCTATTGTTCTCTTTCCTATCATTCTCCACTAAGATATTCCTATAAAAATCAAAGTACAGATACATAATATCTCTGACATTTATTTCATAATGTTCACTACCTAAAAATATTTGTTTCTAGCCTTACATTTTATTGAAAAAATCTGCAAATGTGCATTGTGGCTCATGACATCTCTGTGCTTGTTTTTTGTTGAAACAATATTTTCAATTATCTTTAAAAATCATTCTATTCTATGGAGAAACACCACATGCAACATCTGGCTTCAGTGCCTTTGAACAGCACTATCCACTGCCTTAGAACCCTGGGCACAAGGTAATGCCAAGAGATGGTATATGTTGACATGGACCCACACAAAGAGCAGAACACCCCTGATTCTACCTGCCCTTCTTGTCTTCTTCCTCTTCTGATATGGCATTCATGCTGAAATGTTAGATACATTGGGCTGAAAATAGTGGTCTAGGTCATTCCTAGTAAGACCTTGTGCCATTTGTTAGAGAAACAGCACATCTTCTTTGTATGTTTTGTTCATTGATGCCTAGAACGATGTTTGTCATAGGCCAAGTCTTCTTTAGAGCATATTTTGGAGAACTTGTTTGCCTAGTTTTTACCCAATCAAATAGATAATGGTCCTAATAACACAAAATAAAATATTTAATGATAGTTATGATTTACGAAGCGCTTATTTTGTATCAGGCACATAAATATGTGTTAAGTGTGCCAGATGTTTTTTATTTTATTTTTATCTGTAGGACTACTTCACTAGAGGGTGTGATTAAAGACACCATCCTTTGTTTTCCGTGAAGTGAGCTAAAAGGAAAAACCTCATCTTCATTAAAACCCTAACTCTATTTCCTGGGTACACTTTGGTAGCAGGAAGAAGACCTGTTTGTCTTGTGAACATTTTTGTGCACATTTTTTACTTCTGGCTTCTTCCACTGACTCTGGTTCTGGCTGTCCTTTGCCTGGTCCTCAGATTTGGGACTGATGAGCACTCACAGCCATGGGAGATAACACCTTAAATTTTGTGAGTTTCTGTGGGATATTGCAACAGAACGCAGGCATGGGAGAGGATAGATTCAACGGAAGAGTTTTAGGGAAGGAGTAGAGAAGCATCCTGAAAGCGTTGGACCTAAGGGCTGAGTCCTGGTGGCATAGTGGTTGAAAGTGGGACTGGCTTGGGGGTTCAAATCCAGCAGCAGCTCTCCAGAAGCAAGGCTGGGCCACCTATTCCCACCAGTGGGCAATGAAGCCCCCCAAGAAAAAGAAAAAAGAAAGAGTTGAACCTTTGGGACATCTTTAATCTCCAACTTTTTTGAACAAATCTGGTATTATTCTTCTAAAAGGAATTATTCCCACAACGGACTCATTGCCTGGCTTTGGCTTCCCTTTTCTTCTAATATTTTTTTTGCCTGTCTGAAGCTTCTTTAATTTACCCTTAAATATTATAACAATCCTTGATGACCAATTCAGTTATGGAAACTGGACCCCCACAGTAGCCACCTGACTACCCTCTAGTCCATTGCTTTCCCCATTCTCCCTTCCCCTCCCACCTCTACTAACCATCAACATCTGTTTCTTTGGGTATAAAAATCTTTGTCTTGAGTGTTTCATTTATAACAGTGGTTCCATTCAATATTTTTCCTCTTGTGATCCACTAATCTCACTTGTCATAATGCCCTTCAAATCCCTTCATGTAATGAGGCCCTTCATAGTTGCATCATTATTCTTTACAATGCTTTTTATTCCATTGTGTATATGAAACACAGCTTATTCATCCATTCTTCCACTCTTGGGGATTCTAGTGGCTTCCATCTTCAAACAATTGTGCCTTCTACTAGATTAACAGGCTAGACTCCACCCCTACATTTCAATCATAAAATTAACATAACCACATGACTGCCACAGAATCTCTCAAATGGCTAATGATCACGAGTGTTTCTTCACATATTTGTTACCCTTCTGGATGTCTTCCTTGGTGAACTACACATGTCCTCTGCCCATTTTTCCCCTGTACCAATTTTTAAAATTGGATTGCTTGTCTTTTTCTTCTTGAGGTGTAGCAGCTATTTCTCTCCCTCTCTCTGCCATCAAGTTGACTAGGACTCATAGAGACCTTAGAGGACAGGGCAGGACTGCCCTTGTGAGTTTTTTGAGAATGCTTTGGGTTTTCTCTGTGTAACTACAAATGGTTCTGAGATGAAAATCTGGAGGCAATAAAGGGGGCGGTGTCAATTGAGTAGTTGCCACACAGAAATTAATTTGGAGTCAGAATTAATATCTAAGGAGCACCTTGAAGAAATCCTATTGAAGCCCCCAAGAAATTGATGTATTTTTTTTAAAAAGGGTGGAGAGAAGGTGGGGTAGAGAAACAGAACCAAGTACAAGGATATACACACAAGCTCCTATTTGAAGGACGGGCATCAAAGGAGTGGGTTGGGGGAGAGGTCGGGCAGTGTGAGATATGACAGAACAATAGCAATGTATAAAGCACTGAGGGTTGGTGGGAAGGGGAGAGCAGGGGAAGAGGGGAAAGGATGGAAAAGCCGATACCAGGGGTTCAAGGGGAAAGGCAGATGATTGGAGAATGATAACAGCAGCAGACATGTGAAGGTGCTTGGTACAGTGTGTTTGTTTATGTATTGTGAAAAACGATGTACGAGCCCACAATAAAATAAATTTTAATTAAAAAAAAACATTTAAAAAAAGGAGGGGGAAAAAGGATCTCATACCAAGGACTTAAGTAGAAAATATTTGAGACTGAATATGGCAGCATGTGTACAAATGTGCTTGATACAAATTTTGTATTAAATGTCATAAGAGCTGTAAGAGCGCCCAATAAAATCACTGAGGAAAAAAAAGAAATCTTATTGTATGGTATACAATGTAAATATTATCCCATGCTTCTCTTCTAATCCATAGTAAAAATTCATTTCTGGGTAAAAGATTATATGCTGGGTCTATTTTAAGCAGTGTTATAAGATACTGAGAATATATCAAGATTAGAAGGCATTGTATCAAGGTCCCACAGGGCAGTCGAGCTGTGACTGAAGATAGGTACAAGATAACCAAGCTGTTTCGTACCTCCATACCTTTGTAATTTCTGAGGAATTGATCACCTACTCATTTTCTGTTCATCTTCCCTGGGATAGACACCCTCTATTCAGGAAGTCGAAGTTGTTAGTCCTTCTGATCTCCATCATTAAACTCACTGCCACCAAGTCAATTCCAACATAGAGCAATCCTACAAGACAGGGAAAAGCTTCCCCTGTAAGCTTCAACTCTCAATAATGAGAGTAGAAAGTTCTGTCTTTCGCCTATGGCTTCCAAATACTAACCTTGAAGTTGTCAGCCCAATGTGTAACCATTCTACCAGTAATACTCTGTGGTACCTTTTCATTTCTCTCCAATACAGCCTCTTATACAGTATTGAACTAGTGTTTGAAACCTCTGGCTCTTTCCAGATAGTAACCTCCTTCTATGACAGAGATAAAACTGCATTACTATCTCTTGACCTAAAATCTAAGCCAGGTTTTTTAAATGAATTATAATGAATGATGAGTTAATCTAGACTCTCTGGGCATAATATATGATACTTATTTCTTTCCATCTTATCCTTCCTTCAAAATTATTTACCAAAGAGATATTTTGCAGCAGATTTGCCTAATAGTATTTTTAAAAAGAAAGCATGTTACTTGGAGGACATTGCACCTGACCAATGTATGCTAAGCTTGAACACCCTATATGCGTGTGAAAGTCAGACAATGAATAGATAAAATTGAAGAAGCCATGGCTTTAAATTGTGGTGTGAGAGGTAGGTTTATAGTATCAATCTGGCCAACAGGAACATGTGGAATTAGTAAGATCTCAGTTTGATTGGAGGGCAAAAAGATAAATGGCTCAGCAAGCTCTCTCTCTCTCTCTCTCTCTCTCTCTCTCTCTCTCTCTCATCTGTTGCACTCACTTTATGGTGATCAGACTAGCCTGCAGCTGCTTTAGCTTGTTCTCTGCCTCAACCTGTGAGAACACTACTCGTGGGACAGCCAACAAATGGATCTTGCTGCTAGAGCTTGAGGCTCCTTTGAGACCTGCTTGACCATGATGCTGCTGTATACATCACTTGAGTGTGAGGCTGGCAGATCCTGTCATCTTGAATTGCCAGAGTTTGATCTATCCCATCTGGGCCTGCTTCCCTAAGCTCCTCAGCTGCTGACTGCTGGTAACCTGCCCTGGTGTTTGCTGTATGTAGCTGGACTGGCTACATTATCCTATGGAAGTCTCAACTGTATGCTTCCTTGACCTTGGACCCAGCAGTCCTTGTGAATTGAAGGGCTTCCAGTTTATTAACTATTCCATGAAAGTGCGTTGAACTGAGCCCTCTCTGTACTGCTGTATGAACTAATTAGATGTTAGATTCCTTCATGCTGTACCTATCTATCTACCTATCATTCCGCATCTATCTATCCACATATATATAATCATTGTCCTGGATTTGTTTCTCTAGAGAACCCTGTCACTACATATGGTGTTAGAGAAGAATACTGAATATATCATAAATAGCCAGAAGAATGAACAAATCTATTTAGAAGCAGCACAGCTCAAATCATCTTTGGAGGTAAGAATGGTGGGATTTTTTTTCTCAAATACTTTGGATATATTGTCAAAAGGGACCAGTCTCTGAATGCAGGCATCATTCATGATAAAGTGGCTTCAAAAAAGAGGAAGAAACTCAATGAGATGCATTCACCCCGTAACAGAAACAGAATGATTGTAAAGATGAAGCAGTTGTAGTTGGTGTTTTATGTTGTTGTTAATGTGCACACTGGAGCTTCTTCATCTTTACAATTTAGAAGAATGCTGTTTAGGTTCCTACAGGTGATGTGAGGAACAATGATGAGAGCAACAGAAGAAATTGAAAAACTAAAATACTTCAACCAATAGGAATCCCAGAAAATAAACAATAAGATAACACATAACAAAAGAAGAAATAGATCACATAATTTTAAAGAATTCAATGACAAAAAAAGTCAAGAATCTCCTGGGGAATTGTGCCAAGCATTCAAAGGAGAGCTGATACCCTTTCAACATAAATGACCTTGGAATAGAGAAAAGGACAGAAAACTACAGGATTAATTTTATGATGAGAGCATAATAACTCTCATACCAATATCAGGCAAAGACAGCACAATAGAAAGCTACCAAATAATATACCTTAAGAACACAGATACAAACATTCTAAAAACAATTTGGTGAATATAATCTAAAAATATATCAAAAATAATAAGCCTTGATCAAGTAGATTTATACCAGGTAGGAAAGCATGCTTCAACATTAATAAAACAATCAATCAATTTAATCCACCATGTAAACAAAATAAAAAAACAAGAACCACATGATCATACTAATAGGTGGGGGAAAGGATTTTGAAAATACTCAGTACACAGGCCTGCTAAAGACATTTAAAAGATATGAATAAAAGAAAAAATTATCAACACAATAAATGCAATTAGGTACAATATACGAAAAAGCATTTGGCTGACATTTCTCTCAGTGGGAAAAAACTCAAAGCATTCTCTTTGAATGGGAACCAGATCAGAATGCTTCCTTTCACTACTCTTAGTCAACATTGTGCTAGAAGTATTAAACGGAATCATTAGAAAAAAGGGGAAATGAAACAAATGCAATAGACAAGTAAGTGAAGCTCTCACCGTTTACAGATGATATGATTTTATGATAGTATTTTATTTACCATCCAGGAGATGTACACCTCACTATTTGATCATGATATGATTTTATAAGTAGAAAATCCCAAAGACTTGACCAAAAAAATTGTTGAAAACAAGTGAAAGATGGAGCAACATGGCAGGCTACAAGATTATCACCAAAAAAATCTATTGGATTCCTGTTTGTTAATGCAAAGTTATCTGAAAAGAAATCAAGGAAATACCATTAACAACAGTCACACAAAAGATGAAATACATAGAAATGAATCTAGTCATTGGAACAAAAGACTTTTACAAAGAAAACACTGAACACCCTTTATTATAAGAAACCAAAAGTAATCTACCTAAGTGGAAGAATATTTCATGTCAAGAGCTTAACATTTTGAAAATGTCAATACTACCAAAGGCAATCTATAAATTAAGCACATTCTGACCTAGATTCCAACTCCACTCTTTAAATCAACAGAAAAACAAATTAATAACTCTATATGAAGATGGAAGAGACCCAGAATAAACAAAGAACTTCTTAAAAAGAAGAACACAATAGGAAACCTCGCTTTATGGCTCTTCAAAACCTATTACATAGGAGAGTGGGGTAGAATAAAAAGGGGTGGGTGATAAGTGGTTTGAACAATTGAATTCAGAGCACATTGCAGATCTTAATTATAAATCCCTCACTCCAGTTAATTCACACTATTTTACAGAATCCCTTCTAAAACTAAAAAATATTCTCTTATAAATTAAATACGGGCAATCTATATTAGAATCCACAGATGTAACAAACACAGCAGAGGGAGTATTTTGGAAGCAGGGCAGAGAGAAAGGAAAAGTAACCTGAAGTGAAATGAGTACGTGAACAAATGAAAAGCGAGCCCTTGCGCGGCTCACGATGTTCTCCAGGCCCATCGACGTCATGAGGTGCTTTGTGGTTTCATCATTGTGTGCATGGATCGAAGTTCCTTATACAATCCACCAATACCTCTGCTGGGTTCCATACCACTAACCGAGAGTGCGGCAGCTCAAACTCACCCAGAGGCATCGAGGAAGACAAACGGGTGATGTGCTTCTGAAACGTCGCAGATTTGAAAATACTGTTCCGCTCTGCACAAGGGGCGTCATGATGACGTGAATCCTCTTGAAGGCAACTAGCAAGCACGTATATCGAGACAACCTTTTTTGAAGCCTCGCATAAAGCTAGCTGAGGTGGGATCACTAAAATTGCCTGGGCAGGAGAAGTTTCAGAAAAAAACGGAGAGCCGAAAACCGTGATATGGGTAAGGAGTAAGATGAATTAGAGAAAGGAAAGAGGCACAGATAGGCCTCAGCAAGGATCTGGAATGAAAATCCTGAAGTCTAAAGAAGGAAAATGCCTTTCCCAGACCGGTGAGCTTCAGACGTCCATCCAGTCTTCATCTCATTAACCCCAGCTAAAAGGTAGAAAGTCCTATCTTTAAAAAGCTTTCTCTGCCTATTCACACTGAGACATTATGTAAAGAGATAACTTAATTGAGACGATGGTGTTGACCAGAGGAAACAGCAATAAGGGAGAAATGATCAAAGACATGGCGATCACACATCCCTTAGGGCGTGCAGTGTGTACACATCCTTTCACCAGCTAGGCACCAGAACCACTAACTGGGTCCCCTAGTGCTAAACAAAAATGCAAAGTCCTCAGAAGACTCTTTGTGGGAGTACAAAGCATCCTCTTTCTACTGCTGAGCAAACGGATATTTTGAAATGTTAATCCTAAAGTTAGTAGCTTCTGCCTTTAGGTCACTAGGGTTCCTGGAACATAATGCACACTCAACAAATGTTAGCAATTCTTATTGCCAGGGTGCATTATAAATTACAAAGCACTTTCATGTATTTTATGTATCTTCTATCAAATTCTTTTAGGATATGTCGATTATTCATGTTTTACAGCTAGAGATCTTAAGTTTGAAGAGCTTTCCTATGGGATAAGTTTGAGAAATAGACAGATTTGGACTGGAATCTCAAATCTTCAACTTATAGATATGCAACTTTGGGAACTTTAAAGCATATTTCTGACTCAATAAAATGATTTATAAAAAAAAGAAGGAGGAGGAGGGGCTGAGCCCCGGTAGCGTAAGTGGTTGAGTGCGGGACTACAGCCCGTGGACTTGGCGGTTCAAATCCAGTGGCAGCTCTCCGGAGCAGCACTGGGTAGCTCCCGCGACCACCAGAGGGCAGTGATGTGCCCCCCAAAAAAAAGAAGAAGGAGGAGGAAAGAGGAGCTTATACCAAGAGCTCATGTAGAAAATATTTGGAAATGAAGAAGGCAACATGTGTACAAACATACTTGTTACAAATGATGTTATCAGAGTTGAAAGAACCCCCCAAAAAATATTGAAAAAAATATTTCTGAATATCTGATTTTCTAGCACTTAAATAAAGGGTTTTGAGAAATAGAGATAAGGGCTTATAACAGACCTTAGAAAATGTATATAATTTTGCATTAACTTCTTCATGCCCACTGCCATCAAGTCTACTCGGATCATAAGCAACTCAACATAACAAGTAGGAATCTCATCGTTCTCCCATGGAGTGGCTGGTGGGTTCAAAGCACTGATGTTGTAGCTAGTAGCTCCATGCATAACTCACTACACTAGCAGGACTCCTTAACTGATCTAGAATCACTCCATTTACCAGTAAGTCCAAGACTTGAACAAGTCTCAATGGGTTCTGCTATGCCTCTTTACCCCTCAGATGGAAGACGTGAGGATGTAGGGAAACAGATCAGATGAGAGAGAAAAGAACAAGAAATGATGTAAACAATAAAGAGGATCTTTGAGAGGGAGGCAGTGGAAGGATGAAAAGAGTCCATTGATCATAACTAATCAACAAATGGGTAATTTACAAGGTGATTGGTTCTATATCAGGGGTTCCACTTTGATCACTGTGATTCCGACTTTGGACACTAGACAGAAGAAGTGTGTAGTCAGTCTTGGTCATTGATAGCCTAGAATGTTATCCAAATGTATAATCTCTATTTATGAAGCCAGAATCATTCAAATGCTGAGCACATTTTGCTAGAACTCAGGAACTAATTGGCTAAATGACATCAGCACACCAAGTCATCCGTCTACTTGGCTATTTAGCACCACTTCAGTGGATGCTCGCTCGTTCAATACAAAGAACTGTGCACTTTACACAGAATAAAAGATGCCTACATTCCTCGGGGACTTTTTTTTTTTGCTTTGTTCCCCTTGCTGTTCTGTTGCACTTGTTGTTTCACCCCAGTGTGGGGCAGTCAGACCTAACACAATTCCCAGTGTTGGGGTCTGTGCTATGGGTCAGTTGAGGGGATGTCTTGTGTCATAATGGGACCAGTCCTATAATCCTCTCTGCCCTGTGGCTGCTCTAAACAGAAGTGCCATCTTTGGGGGTTGGTAGACAGGGGTCTCTCTCTCTCTCTCTCTTTTTCTCTCTCTCTCTCAATTTTCTGTATGTGGTCTGACCCCACTTTGCCAGGCTGTATCTTCATTGCTGTCCTGTCATCCAATCTTCTGGAGAAGGGGTTAACATAGTTGGGATAGGAGCTGGTCCCCTAGATCTCTCTGTTAGTTCATTGCTTCATGTCTATATGTCACTTTCAAGGTTTGGTGTACCAGGTTGAGGTCTGGTCCCGCATTCCTGTGGAGACATAAATACCATCCCTTTAAGTGGTTTAGTTCCCTGTTCTCCCCACAATCCATGCTCCTCTTTTTATTTTTTTTCTTTTCCTCTACTTTTTAGTTGGCTGCCATATGCATCCCTGGGTTGACTCCTGCAAGAATGCTGAGACTAACCCTGGATTTTTATTCGAGTGGCTTTTCTCTGTGCACCTTGTCCTTTTTAAACTTACCACAGAGGACTCATGTTGTACTTGCTCTTTGGTGCTTGGCTTACTTCGCTTAGCATGATTACCATAAAACTGATGGTACCGGCCTATTAACTGATAGAGTTCTGCGGTCTTATAGGCTTGAAGTTAAACAAGTGGCCATCTAGCCGGGAAGCAACAAAGCTCACATGGAAGAAGCACATCAGCTTCTGTGATCACAAAATGTCCACAGGGTCAGGTATCAAGTATCAGAAGACCCAAAACAATCATATTGATGCCAATGGAATGGGGATTGGGGGAGACGTGGTGGAGTGAAAACCCTTAGTCTATCTATAGATAATCGGTTCACAAGGAAAGGATGAGTCAGTCAGAGTGTAGTATAGCGCCAATGAAACACACAACTGTCCTTTAGTTCTTTAACGCTTCCTCCCTCCATTAGCATGACCCTAGTTCTACCTTATAAACCCTACTAGACCAGAGCATATACACTGGTACAGATAAGAGCTCTCTACATCTGAAATACAGGACCAATAACTCACTACCACCCTGGGAACAGTAATGGGAGTATCAATATCATGAGAGAAGGGGGAAAAGAGGAAAAAGGGAAAAACAATTGCAAGGAATTACATATAACCTCTCCCATCTCCAGGGGGGTTAGGGTTAGGGTTATACTGCACCCTGACTGGCTCTTCCTTGTGACCTCTCTATAGGGGGATGTCCAATTGTCTACAGGTGGGCATGGGGTCTCCACTCTATGCCCCCAACACCATTCACATTGGGTATGATTTTGTTCTGGGTCTTAGATGCCTGGCTCCTGAATCCATAGACACCTCATAGTTACACAAGCTGGTGTGTTTCTTTCATATGGACTTTGTTGCTTCTCAGCTAGATGGCCGCTTGTTTAACTTCAAATCTTTAAGATGCCAGATGCTATATCTTTTGCTATCCAGGCCTTGTCCACGTTCTTCTCAACATTTGCTTATGCACTAATTTTGTCTTCAGTGGTCATGTCAGGAAGGGGAGCATTACAAAATGCCAGGTTGATAGAATAGAGTGTTCTTGTGTTGAAGTGGTACTTGAGTCAAGGCCCAATGTCTATCTGCCACCTTAATTCTTAACATATAGATATAAATACATAGTTCTATTCCCCTCTTGCTATATAAACATATTTACTTATGTGCATGCCTGTATTTAGATCTATATAAGTGTCCTTTGCCTCCTAGTTCTTTCTTCTATTTCCTTTTACTTTGCTCATGTACCACCATTGTATTCAGTCTTTATTTGTGTTTAGTAATTCCTTACTGCTACATTGCCCTAGATTAAGCCCCACTAGGCATCCTATGTCCTTTTTTCCATTCATTTTAGTTCACTTGTTGTTCCCTTGTCCCTGGGTTGGTTCCCCTCCCCCCTTACTTTCTTCCCCCTCCCCTTCTCCTGTATCACCCCTGGAAACATTGGTCCCATCCTTTTCATCTCTGAATTATTTATCCCACCTATCTTATCTAGATAGACATGCAGATGATACCTCCTTGGAATCCATGAATATGCTATGTTAGATGCCAAAAGAATACTAAATTGTAAATGGAATTGAGGTTGTCAATGAACTGACTTTAGCATAAGAACATTATTCTGTATTACCTTGGTAGATTCAATATTCTCTCTCTCTCTCTCTCTCTCTCTCTCTCTCTCTCACACACACACACACACACACACACACACACACATATTGCTATTTCATTGAATCTGCATGATAATAACCCAATGTAACATAGTAGAACTACCTAATAGGATTTCCAAGAGGGAAGCCGACTGCCACATCTTTCTGCCACAGAGTGACTGGTGGGTTCAGGTTGCAAACCTTGCACTAGGGTGCATCAATGGGAGAAGCACAAGTCAATAGCAGAGTGAAGAAATGTGGAAAAGACTTGACTAACTATTGCTTGCTTGAAAATAAAGGAGAGGAGATCTGAGACAAGAAATGCAGGCAAACCGTAGAAGCTGGATAACATAAAGAAAGCAATCCTTTTCTAGAGTGTCCTAGAAGCAGCTCAGCTTTTGCAACATTTTGATTTTATAACCATAAAACTCTTTTCACAATTCTTATCATCAAAATGGAAAGACTGCTTTCAGCTGCTATCATGGGCATAACTTATGGTAGCCGCAACAGAAAGTGAATACAAGCCCAGTAACAAACTCTTTTTGACATAAGCCATCTACATGCCCATTTCTTGTACTTTTCTCCTACCATTCAGAATCAGAGAGCAGAAATATCCTGTTTGAGCAAGTACGATGGTAGTGCATTGCTAGGGTCACCACGCATAACAATATGTACATAACAAACAATGTGGCTTATAAGAACAAGAATGTATTATCTCTCCAGTCCAAGAGACTAAAAGGTAAAAATAAAACACTTTGGTTCCTGCTGAGGGCTCTGAGGAAGAATCTCTTCCATACTCCTCCCTTGTAATTCTGGCAATGGCCTTAGATCATTGTGCTCCTTGATTTGCAAATCACTCCAACCTCTATATCATCTACTAGATCCCTGTGTCTCTTATCTTTTATAAGAGTACTATGTTTATTCCATTCGGACCCACCCTACTACAATATGGCCTCACATTAACTATTAACTTCATCAAAGATCTTTCCAAAGAATGGGTCTTTTTATTTTTAAATATGCTGCCAATTTAAAATCTCATTTTTGTCTTTGGTTTTTAGCAAAAAATATTTTTATAAAGAGGGTGACTGTGATAAGACTGTCATTTGTGATTGTGTGCTATCTGTGTTGCGTTTGTTTTACTTACCACCACCACCACCCACCACCCCTGCCTTTAATTCTACTTCTTAATATACCTTGTACAATTTGGCTGATTGATAAACACAGTGCTTGGATGTTGGCAGATGTTCTAGATACTGTGAACCAAGAGGCAGCTAAACTAAGATGAAACTGCAGTGAGCTCAGTTTGCAGTCTGTATAACACTCAGCTAGTTTAATTCATAAAGTTCATAAAGTGTAACCTTCTGAGGAGTCTATGTGAGAATTTGAAGTATTCACTAGGCTCGTTGGGTATTAAGCTTCAAATTTTGTCTCCTCAGTCCTGAGAGATTATCAGAATTTTGCTGATTTATTTGCTTCTCAGGATAAATACCCTGTACTTATCTGAGCGACTTAAGAATTAAAGTATCCCATAAGAGAAAAAGTAGCATGAAGAATATTGGGCTCTTTAAAATGCACTCATCTGACTCCAGGAGATTATCTTCTCGAATTCTGAATGCCTTTGCATCATCAAACCCTACTATTTCTTGTCCCTCTCTGTGATAGTGCAAAAGTCTCTGCTGGCTATCACCCTGTTAGCAGGGACCCTTTCCAAGGTTTTCATGATCTCTACTGTGTTAGTCTGGGTAGACTAGAGAAAAAAATTCATAAACATGCATGTATATGAGAGAGTTTCATGTAAAGGGTAATTGTACATTAAGAAACAGCCCAACCCAGATCAAATCCATAAGTCCAATATTAGCCTATATGTCCAGTATCAGTCTATAAAGTCCTCTTCGGACTCATGAAACCCATGCAATGATGCTGAATGCACAATGATCACAGGCAGGTGGGTAGAAAGTCTGGATCCAGTGGCATTGTAAGCATCTCAGTACTGCCAGGGGTCTCAGCCTGGCTTCTCTCAGGGCTGCCTCAGGGTGGGTCCATGTGTCTTTTCAGCTGCTATGTCTCTCAGGGTGTGAGCCGAAGGTGGAAGGTGGAAGTCAGCCAGAATTCTCAGGAGAAGGTCACGCCACACAGAGACTTCATTGGCTATGACCTGATTGAAGGACTATACTCCACCCATACATTATTATTATTTTTATTATTATTATTATTACTAAATCATTTTATTGGGGGCTTATACAACTCATCACAATCCATACATCCATCCATTGTCAGGCACTTTTGTACATTTGTTTCCCCCATCAG